>LDKF01002536.1:3060-27782 GCA_001026735.1 Rotylenchulus reniformis | reverse complement strand
AGGACAAGGAGGGGATGGACGAATAAAAGGTGGAATGGAAGGACGATCAAAAAATGAATTGATTTTCGGAATGCATTAAACTGTTTTCTCTTTTGACTTTTTGGATTTTATCACTTGTAATCATACGGATCTTTTGGGGTATGATACTCATTCTGTTACAAATCTCATGTTTCAGCCTAATTTATCGACTATTTGATTTGATTATTTCCATTTATTAATCTTTTATGACTTTTTCTCTATATTTTTCATTTTAATAAATCATTTTCATGAAAGGATGTATGTTCCTTATGCACTGTAACATTAATCGATCGATCGATCCCATTGAATTACGACGGAAGAATATTAATTAGTTTTTGGTGATTAAGCCAAAAATGGATCAAGGATCATCCGCCAGTGGCATTGTTCATCATGCCCGAGTGCCTCCTTCAGCGACACCCCAGAAAGTCGAAGTGCTGAACGCCGACGAGTACAAGCGAGATCCAACAATGTTAGGAGTAATTTACTAGGATACGGAAAGGAGGAAGGGGGGGGGGTTGTTGGTTCATCCAGAATCGGATAAATGTAATTTAGGATAAGCGTTGTACTGCACGAAGAGGACCACACCGTGGGTAATGCACTGAAACACATCGTATGCCAAATGTAGGAATTAGACAGATAAATGATGTACTGTTGGGTAAATTAAATCCAAAAACTCACTTTTAGAGAATATTGTTGATAATAATAGTATATTTTCCTAATAGGCCCGGCGTGGAGTTCTGCGGCTACAATGTCCCGCACCCATTGGAGGACAAAATCTTGGTTCGCATTCAGACGGAAAAGGGTTTCTCTGCCGGAGATGTGCTCTTGTTGGGCTTGGAACATTTGGGGCGAATTTTTGAAACAATTGAACGAAAATTCGAGACAGCTTATCAAGGGCATTTTGATAATAGTTAAAGTTGATCGGGTATTTAATATTATATTGTTTTATAATTTTTTCCGATTATAAATTGTTGATACCAAAGTATTGATCTGAATTAAAAGCCATTCTGATCCTTTTGCCGTTTTATTCTTGTTTCTTTCATCTAATTTTCCCTTCAGTCCCTTGTTTATGTTTATATGCTTTCTTCTGTAACAATGTTCAACTCTTCAGCGACAATTAATGTTCAACTTGGCCAAAAGTCACCGGCCGCAACATTGGCGGACATTAGATGGGTAGAGCCGTCCGAGGGAACAGAATTGGTTGCGCAGCAACGGCAACAAAAGCAACGACTGCACCAGCGGGTGGCAACGCGGCTGGCAGCAAGCGGCCTGGGGCAGTATTTGCACAGACTGGCGACGGACTACGGGATGGCGATCAGAGACATCGGAATGGACATGAAACAACGACCATTCAGGGTAAGTTCATGACCTTTTGGGATAAAATGAAAGGGCGAGTTTTCACATAAAATGGATGAGAAACAAAGAAAAGACAATGAAGAATAAAAAATAATCGACAAAACGTTAAACATAAATCTCAATTTTGTCAGACGGCAGTAATTGGTGCCTTGTTGGGCGGACTCGTGTACACCTGCAAAACCAACCCAGATACCGGGGTGCTCAATGCTCGTTTGGCTCAACTTCGCCAACAAATGGTCATGATCCCGAAAACCATTCACAGTACTCGAGCCGGTAAGGTATATTTAAAGTAAAAAATAATAATTACGGGCTAAACCCTTGGTAAATGAATTTTATATACCTATTTCTATTGCAATTATTTTATCCTACAAACTCCAACGATCATTTTTTAAGCTGCTGACATTTAGAGGAAGGGAGGAGGTATATTCCAATCCCCTTATTAGACCCCCTTATACGGATCTGGTGAATAAGGTTCACCTTGGTCTTGTTTTTTAATGAGATAAGGATTTAAAGTTTAAAGAGTAATACTAGGTCGGGTCATAAAAAAGTTCGCTTTTTTATACAAAAATTTTTTCGATAAAAGTGAAAAAATAACAAACAAATAAAAGGGAATGGAAAAAGTTATTCAACAAAGTAATCACCGTATTAGTGGACTACATTTCTCCAACGGGATGGAAGTTTCTTAATACCACGTTTGAAAAAATCTGAGCCAATCTTTGAGGTCAGGTACTACCCCACCGCCTCCTCGACCTCGGCGTCTTCAGTGAAGCGCCTCCCCCGTAAGAAGTTTTTGAGAGAAGTGAATAAATGGTAATCTGAGTGAGCTAGGTCTGGGCTATAAGGGGGATGGGGTAGCACATTCCAACCAAGTGTGTGAGTGATAAAATTCATCGTGACATTTGAGTGCCAGATTGGAGCATCCCTAAAGGGTGAGACGGGACTTGTTTAACTTTTTATAAAAATTCAGAAACGAATTTGTTAAAACATTTATCACCCATAATTAGTTAATATGGGATTATATTTATCAGATGAGGATTAAAAGATGGGTGTTTACCAAACATTTAGTCATGAAAGGACCCAAAATTTTATAGAGTACAACTTTTCGAACGAGTATGGATCGAGATACCAAAATTAAATTTTTCATGGGCGTTAGCCAATAAATTTTGTGNTGGTAATCTGAGTGAGCTAGGTCTGGGCTATAAGGGGGATGGGGTAGCACATTCCAACCAAGTGTGTGAGTGATAAAATTCATCGTGACATTTGAGTGCCAGATTGGAGCATCCCTAAAGGGTGAGACGGGACTTGTTTAACTTTTTATAAAAATTCAGAAACGAATTTGTTAAAACATTTATCACCCATAATTAGTTAATATGGGATTATATTTATCAGATGAGGATTAAAAGATGGGTGTTTACCAAACATTTAGTCATGAAAGGACCCAAAATTTTATAGAGTACAACTTTTCGAACGAGTATGGATCGAGATACCAAAATTAAATTTTTCATGGGCGTTAGCCAATAAATTTTGTGCAGAATATAACCCAAATAACTTATTTTTCAATCATATTAATAATCCTTATGAAAACTTTAGCTCCCGAATTGAAAGACAAGTCATTTCTCGTTGCCATTTTGGTGACCGCATGGGTGACCAAACTTTTATAAGATCAAAATTTTTCTTAGGAATAATTTTTTGTAACCAACACTTTTACACCATGATAGGTCTATATCTTAGCTATAATTCTGTGCATAATATTTCTACAAGCCACTTTTCTTTTTTGGTCTAAACCTTTTTGTCCTTGGTGTATGCGTTTTCGGATCCCCTTTTGAGTTTAGTGCTTTTGAGTCTTAAATGGGATTTATAGGGTCATTTTAATGACATTAACTGAAGAAACATATCTGAAATAAATGCTTTGTTAAAAGTTTTGGCTCAGTTTATCTTTAAATTTTCGAATTTGAGGTGGATGTGTAAACAGGTTGTGAATTATACCTTTACCATCGGTCATTCATTAGATCATAACTTTTTTGAAAAGTGGTTTTGTTGGATAAATTTGGTATGAAAATGCTTAGAACAAGTATATCTATCAATAAAAATACGAAAAGATTAAATTATTAACGTATTCTCAAAATTATAAAAGGATTTCCACAATGCGAACTTTTTTATGACCCGACCAAGTATGTTCGAGGATCTAATTTTATTTTTTTGAAATTATACAGATGAGCGTCTTGAGCGGTACACCACCCTATTGAACGGAAGACGCCTGGACTTGGTCGACTGTTGGCTCTTCACATTGCTTGTCGAATCTCCGTTCGACAGAAATGTCAGTTTTGTCCAAGTTTCTGCAGGGCACAAATTCCAAAAATGGAAATCCTGTTTTGAATCATAAACTTTACAGAGCAACTTCTACGCCGCCCGGGACAAGACAACACGGAGTTGGCCATGGACACACTTGTGGGAGAACACATTGGATGTCGGGGCATTTGGCCGTTTTTGGGTGTTGGAGAGATGTTTTGCGGATTGTGATATCCATGAAGAGGAATGGACCACTTCTAGCGAATGAAATCTGAAATTGATTTTAATCACAATAAGCATTTTAACGGGGTTAGAATTTTGAACATCTTTTTTATTTTCACACAAATATGTCCAATGTCTGTTGATTTTTTGACCAAATTTATCGTATTTGCTCAATAATTGTTCTTTAACAATTTGGAGAAAGAATAACAGGAAAAAGAAGGACAGAATTTGTCCCTCTAACTTTTACATATTTATTTATTCGTTAAATTAGGCGCCGATACGCCGAACAGCGGACCAAAATCCGATCGGGACTTTGATCTGTCTGATTCGATCCTTGCGGGGTGATTCCCCTCTCCTGTGACTAAATTCCATTCATAATCTGGCGATAACAATTGGATTGCTTCGGAGAAACAGCTGCCGACGGGGCTCCATCCCCCATTTCACCCGACAATCAGGCCCCTCCATTTTCCTCAGGGGTCCCCGACGGGAGTGACATAATCGATGTTTGAATGAGGCCGGGAGCACTCGGAACTTCAGGGAAGGGATGAATGGGGTCTTCCCTTTTGCCCTTTGCAATTTGATCTCCCGCCGAACGGAATATCCCTGTCGGGAATGATCATGATCATAAAAAAATAAACCATCTACTATTTCGAATTGTTCATTTGATTATTTCTCGGAAATGGTCTTCAGAACCCTGGCCCAAAAATAACCAAAATCGCAATTTCCGCGACTTGGCTCTGCCGGGGATTTTCGCGGAAGCGCTCTTCCGCTCTCAGCCAAAGGGACGGACAAGGACGCTGCCCGTCCTTTCGGAATCTTCTTCCTTTGAAAATGTTTTTTTCGGGCCTTTTATGTCTCCTTTCTCCCCCTTGGCCCTCTCCTTGCTCCCTTACTTCCCACATAAGGACCAACTTATTCCGAAAATGGCGGAGTTGAATGAATTTTTCCGAGAAAAAATGGCCAATTTGGCACATTTACAGTATGATCAATATCGATCAATTAAAATGCATTTTCAGATTCAGATCAAAAATGCTAGAAAGTTAATTTTGCTGCTACACTTGCAAAAATTTCTTCACTCGCCTGCTGGGTTGGGCATTCACTCTCTGATTGTCGCCTTCCCCCTCCTCCTCTGTCCCCCCCCTCTTCCGTCCTCCATCTTTTGCCAAAATGGGTAATTTATCCCCTCCCTTTCCCTTCCTCCTCCTATTCCTCCCCTCCCAGCATTTTCGGTTCTCCGATGGTTCATCACCAGCTCTCTGGCGCTTTGTCTCTGTTCCTCCTCCTCCTCAACTCGACTGCCCCGGTCGCCGGATTCCGATCAAATTCACCATTGGAAGTTGGCGTTCAGCGATGGTCAGTCAGGGTCCGGGTCCGGTGGGGCAATCCCGGATTCCATCGAACTTGACCTATGCCTCCTCCTCCTCCTCGTCCTCCTGTTCTTCCGATTCCTATTTCCCCTTCCCTTTCCCCAATTTCCACCAGATTTGGCCCCTTCTGGCGCCGGGCCTTCACTCTCTCGGCTTCTGCCCAACTCCCAAGTGTCCTGCCAGTAGGCCCTCCACGAGCTGTGTCTCCGGCACGTGTCCTGTCGTGAGTTGTGGACATTGTTCCGCAGAAATTGTGTGGTCGATGCGCAGAATCAGTGCCGGATGACCAGCAAGTGGGAAGCGGAGGAGGGGGGAAGGGGGAGGGGGACAATGAACCATTTCCCTGGATCAGGGACGACTGCTGGCAATCCTACGAGGGCATCAGCTGGACCGGACTGGGCACATGCACATGTCCGGGAAACAATTCGGATTGCCACTGGATCCGACTGCAGACCAACTACAACAAATGCATATGTATGGGGGGGGGGAGGGGAAGGTCCAAAAGCATCAGAGGGGGACAATGACACAGGAAAGGGAGAAAGTGGAGAATACGAAGGTGGAAAACCGAACCTAGGAGAAGGCGAAAATAGGACCGAAAATTCAGAAGTTGAGGCTTATTGTCGAGTATATACTGAGGTGTAAGCAGATGGATTGCCCGACCTTGATTCGATCCCAGATGAGTTTCCTCAAATTCTCAAAAGATTCGATGGGTCTTCCTCAAAATGTCCTCAAGTGCCGCACTTTTCAGACGAACTCGCCAATGACGCCCAATGGCACGCACATTTGGCAACGGCGGCACAATTCTCCTCAAAAGCAATTCAAACAGAAAACGGGGACAAAAATAAGCAATTGGGAAGAAGAATGGATGTGGGAGTGGAGGGATGGAAGGATGAGAGGCAAAATTGGAGGAGGAGGGAAGCGGAGGAGAAGAGGCGACAGGAAGAGGAGCGGAAGAGAACAGAAGAGGGGAAGAGGAAGAAAGAGGAAGAGGAGGAAGAAAAGAGAAAGAAAGAACAGAGGATGAGGGAAGAAGAGAGGAAGCGAGAGAAGGAGGAGGAAGAGAGAAGAAGGAGAGAGGAGATGAAGAGGAAAGAGGAGAGGAAGAAAGAGAAGGAGGAAGAAGAGAAGAGAAGGGAAGAAGAGAAAGAAAAGGAGGAGGAAGAGAAGAAAAGAAAAGAGGAGATGAGGAGGGAAGAGGAGAAGAGGAGGATGGAAGAGAAGGAGGAGATAGAGAAGAGGAGAAGGGACAAGTTGAGGAGAGAAGAGGAGCGAAAGACAGAGGAAGAAAGGAGGAAAACGAAAACGGAGGAGATGAAGAGAGAAGAAGAGAATAGGAGGAAGAAAGAGGATGAGGAGGAAGAGCGAAGGAACGAACAGAGGATGAATGAAGAAGAACGGAAGAGAGAGAAGGAGGAGGAAGAGAGGAGGAGAAGGGAAGAGATGAAGAAGGAAGAGGAGAAACGGAGGAAGGAAAACAGAGCAGAAGAACGCCGAAAAAGGATAATGGAAGAGCAAGAACGGAAAAGGAGGATGGAGGCAGAGAGACAGAGAAAATGGGAAGAAGAAAGAAGGAAGAGGATGAAGGAACAGCAGAAGAAGGCGGAAGAGAGAAGAGGGAAGAATGGAGTGGAAGATGAAGAGAAGAGGGAAGAGGAAGGGCAGCAAAAAGAAAGAGAAGATGGAGGAAGAGGAGGAGGAACGAAGAGTTGGAGGACGAATGGAGCAGCAACAGTGTATTACACACTGACGAGTACGACGAACTCAACACCCGCCGAAAGAGGGAGAGAGCGAGCAGGATCAGAACGAGAAGGAGCAGGATCAGAAGGAGGAACAGAACGGAAGCAAGTGGGACAAGGACGGATTCGGGGCATAACAACACCCGCGCCGCCGTTGGTGGGGGCGACCATGGAGAGTGAGCAACGGCTGATCACACAGGCGGAACCGCCACCGACAAGGGCGACAAAGGCAAAAACGACGGCGAAGGAGGAGAGGAAAATCGAGAGCCCAACAGGTGGGAGGGGGTGGAGAAGGGTCAGGATATCATGGTATAGAGCTTAAACATCCCTAAATTTGTTGCGAATGCAAATAATAATCATCCCCATCAATTCATCACACATAGAGTATTTTCGGAATTACTCCCATTCTTTGCTCCATGAGTCCAATTCCGGCGCCCTTCCCCNCCCCCCCCCCCCCCCCCCAATCGACCAAATGAGTACCGTGTGAACTGGGAAATGCGATGGATGTTTAGGAATATTGTATAGGGATAGGGACACCTGAAACTCAGTTTCCCGCCCTAAAACCACACAAACATACCTAAGCACGCTTGGCCCACTTGTCTCCTCTCTTTCCGCCTCCCCTTCCATCCTTCACCTCTTCTCTCGGCTCCTCCACTTCTGCCAATGCTTAGCGAAAATGCAAAATTCGCCCTTCCCTTCGTCTTCCCCCATCTCTTTGCTCTCCAAACTTCTTCTTCTGGCCCTTCACCCCCAAAAACTCATCTGAGCATCGCTAATGGCCTCCCCCTAGTTCCCATCCCACCCATCCGCAGTCAACAAATCCTTGAGCACCTTCCCCCCTCCTCCTCCTTTCCTCACCTTTGGCGTTTTGCTTCTTCTGATGGTGCCATAATATTCCTCACTTGTCGGGATTGATAGGACATGCTAGGCCTGGTGTACATGTTCATCGTCCTCCTCCACAAACACATCCATCCATTGTTGGCTGGCATCGGAAGTATCTGTTCCTCCTTTTTCTTCTGCCATCCTTCCGATTTCCCGATATTTCACCAAATTGTGCCAATTATGCCCATTCGTCTCACTTAAGGATTTGGCCCCTCCTCTGCCAACTCCAGCACCTGTCCCCCCGTGTTGGCCCTTTGTGAACAGGATGAATCGTGCCGGTGGCACCTGAGCGAACTCCGTGTCAGATGTGCCCTCGGCCGTCGTTGCACCCGCTCGCGCAGCCAACAACGTTGCGCGCCGGCTCTGCATCGCTTTGTCCGCTTCGTGCACGGACCGTTGGCCGAAGCGTTGCAGTTCTGCGATTGTGCCGATGATGACGCGGAATGCAGGCAAAAAATGGTGAGGAAAAGAGGGACAATCCAAGAATCGATGATCCATTTCGTAAGATCCTTAAAATTCTTACAAGTTACACCCATAGAATATAATCAATGAACCTTTTTTAAATTCTTAATCCAGGGTCACAAGTTAGAAGTCAAAACTCAAATGCATTAGAGTCTCACGAAAATTTCCACACACCGAAACCGGTAAAGGGAGACGTCAGGCATAAAATCCGACCGGAAAGGGGTGCGGGACATAATCAGACATCCGACCCGATAAGCAAAATCCGGCACATTTTCCCGGAAATTTCCCCTTTTCAGCTTTCCATTGGGGATGGCGCCGGATGCGCAGAAGGCCCACAATCCCAAAGAGTATGGACATGCACGCAAACGGTGCAGATGTGCCGCACGGAGGCGGAGTGCAGGTAAAAAAACATTGGCACAATGCCGAACAGTCCCCATTTGTCCCCACTCCATCACTTCCGCCCTTTCTCAGCCGTCATCTCTCTTCGATTCGTTCCGCGTGTCCCCTCTCCTCCGCCCTCCCCAACTCCTCTTCCTCCTCCTCTTCCCCCTCCGCTTCCGCCTCCTCCTGTGCCGCCCCTTCCCTTTCCGCGTGTCGTTCCGCTTTGACTGCCGCCCGTGGGAGTTGGCTGGATGAGCCGTGCCATTGTCCGTCAGATGACATTTCCTGCGCAGAATTGGCCGAAGGAATGTGGCCACGGCACCCGTGCATTGGTGAGGGAAGGAGGAGAAAAAGACATAAAATTTGCAAAATTCATCCAGAACCCGCTCGTCGCGAGTTCAACGAACAGTTCAGCAATGGCCAAATTATGTTGGAGAACAGCAAAAGAACAACGACGAAAACAACGATTGGAGGCAAAAGAGTGCTGATCAGAGTGGGGGGAATGGGATCGGAGGGGGCAATGGAGTTGGGGGAGGAGGTGACGGTGGTGCCGGAAGTTGGAGAAGGGGGAAGAAGAAGAAAAGGAGGAGGAGGAAGAGGAGGAAAGAACGAGAATAGAATAACAGAAGATGAAGAAAGTAAATCGGAAGGAAACAAAAAGAAGAATAATGAAGAACTGGAAGTACATATTGAACGGAAGATAAACGGAGGAGGAGGGAAGAATGGGCGGAAGGAAGTGTACGAGTGGGCAGAGAATGAGGAGGCACGGAAGATGGATGAAGAGAGGGAGGCGAAGAGGAGGATAAAGGAAGGGAAGGAAGGGAGCAAAAAGGAAGAGGAGGAAGAGAAGAGGAAGATGAAGGAAGAGGATCAAAGGAAGAAGAAAGGAGAAGAAGAAGGGAAGATGAGTATGAAGGAAGGGGAGGAAGAGAAGAAGGGGAAGCAGACGGGGGATCAAGCAAAGGATGAGGAGGAGAAGGAGAAGAAGCTTCCCCTGCCAAGGGTGGAAAAGCACCGGCGGCCATTGCCCCAGTCGCTAACTGACAACCAACAAGCGTTTGTTACGCAGAAACCACCGATAGAAGGTTGGAATGGGAGAGGGGGCCAAGTGATCATTGATCAGCTAACATTGCAGGGGATGGATGCCAGACTCGGAATGTGGACGGGGAGTGGATCAGCCACTACCGCAACTCCGTGTTCAGGGTGAGTTTGCTGCTTTATCCCCCCTCTCCTCCTCCTTCCCAATCGATGCTTTTCCTTCCCCCTTGTCTCTAGCATTACCATGACTGGGCTGGCCGTTGCTCCTCCTGGTGCGAATGCTCCGGCAATGGCACATTGGAGTGCCACGAACTCGGGTGCATGGCGGATGTGCTCTGCGAAACTCGGAACACCGTCGTCGGTAAGGCATAGCAAAAAATGTACTAAATTTGTAAAGTTTTAATTCTCCAAAGCTGAATTTTAGCCTTCGGACAACGTCTTTACCTGGAAGACCGGGGGGCGTGCCAATGCCATGACGGGCGGTTCATCTGCGACACTTCGGAATTGATGCCGGAGCTGGGGCCGGGCCTGTACATTTCCCTGGGATATTCCAAGCCCGGTCGGTTTGGTCACAGCTCAATTTGATCATTGGTCAATCCATTTCAGAGCTGGATCTGATCAGGGAGGTGGTGCCCAAGACGGTGAGGGAACGCAGCGGACTGATCAGCCAGAGCAGATCGTTGGCCAAGGATTTGGCCACTCGACTGCAATTCGCGCTGGAACGAGTCCTGCCAACAGTAAAGAAATCCATCAATGTATAAAGTTGCTAATAAGCATCCATTCTTCCCATGTCAGGATACCAAGTGTCGTGTGGCTGTCCTTGAACATTATGCGCAGGAGGCGGTTGTGTTGCTGCAACTGCAATGGTTCGGGAGCGAACCCACGGCGACGGATGCCAAGGACACCAACAAAAACAACAACAATCAGAGCAAGCCGAGCTGGCACTCCGGGAAATTGGAGAAGGTGGGAGTGATCAATGATCGGGGAAGGGAGAGGGTGATCAGGGTAAGGGTAAGGAGAGAAGGTGAGATGATAACATAATCAGGATGATCCAGTGGGGAAAATTATGATGATCTGATCTGGATCTAAGGAGTGATCGGGCTGACTCGGTTCATGCACACTTGTATAGTATTGTACATATGTATTTTCTCCCCAATGCAGCTCTGTTCTCCTTTTGCGCGGGAGTTGGAGAACAACTTTCTTCTGGAGCATGCAGACCGTTATCAGGTGTGGTGGAGATGGATCATCGGTGACACGACAATTCGGCACGCGATTGTCCCAAAAATTGGTGCCAAATTGTCGTGGAGCTGGATCATCAATCCCTCCTGCTATCTATCACCTATTCCCATTCCCACAGCTCCTCCTGTCCACCATCAAACAGTTGCGGGTCCTGGATCTGCTCGACGGCCTTCCCTCCGGCGCTTCTTCCTCTCCTTCCTCCCCGTCCTCTTCCTCATCTTCTTCTTTTTCTTCTTCTTCCTTCCATGGCCTTCTCTTTCTTCCGTTCATATTTCTCATCGCTCTTTTCCCCATTTCCGTCATGTCATTCTCCAATAATTGTGCCTTCACCAAATACCCTCATAATAATGTGATCTGATCGATTCCACGGATGCCCAGAAACGGATGATTTTGTTCAATTTAGAAGCAGAGTTGGGCGATACCCATGCAGAACCGAGAGGACTCCGATGTCAAAGAACAGGGATCTCGTCGGTATCGCCCAACCATTTTTGTGTTTGTAAATTTTATGTATCAAAGGACCATTGATCTATTTTTTTTGTAATTAGCGTAATCATGATAAGCGAATTATTATATCATTACGAATTATTCAAAGGAGAAATATGCCAATTCGACCAGTTTTAAAATAAGTAAAGCTTTATTTAAAAAAGTAAGAATGAGAAATATTGAGAATGAGTGAGTTGCGGATGGAAACAGTCCAGTTTCCCTCACAACCAATCAATGTTTTTCTTTTTACATATTGCTTGGTGATATTTAAATAAATGATCCCTGCTGTGGAAGAAGTGGAGATTGTTCTGATCGATCAGACGGAAGTGTTCAGTCCGAGCAGTCGGCGCCGTTCCTCCTCCGCCCCTGTCCTGGGCCCCGCCGGATGTCGCGCCCTCAGCTCGGGCACTTCCGGCGTCCGGAATCCGCCGCCCGTCGGCCCTGGGCCACCGCCATTCTTGGTACCTCCCATATCGGCGAACGAACTCAGCGGGGACTCGCCGATCTTCGGCGGCACTGACTCAGCTTCAAGGCTCTGTGTATGGACAAAAAGAGTAAAATGATGGAAAAGAATTGTAAGTACATATGGTAGGGGGAGGAGTAGAGGGGTAAAGCATAAAAGTAAAAATGGGTAGAATAATACTTAGGGTGTAACATAAGTTTTGAGCCCTCCTCAATGAATTGATAAAAATATTTTTTAAAAAATCAGTTTAAACTTAACTAAACTTTGAACAATCCATCATTATGACCAATTAACTACAATAAGGAAGGGTGGGTAGGTAATGTACGGTAGACTAATAAGTAGATGTAAAAATCAGGGTAAAAAAAGAACAGGGAAGGGTATGAACATGCCAGATCTTTGGCCGATTAAGGGGCAAGCTCATATTGGCCTTGTCCTTACCCGCGGGAACGGTTGTCGGAAGGGTCTTCTGCTGCTGGCCTGTTTGCTCTGTTCTTCCCTCCGACGGACTTTGATGCACCAACAGCTCAGGAAACAGAGGATCAGCACTAGAATGGCACCCACCGTGGACAGAATGCCGGTCAGCCAAGTCAGCTGACAAAGGCAACGGCCAAGGGTGAGATGAGTATACTGTAAGAATGTTACCATGTTGTCCATTTCCCGGGATCGGCACCACGGCTGGGACCCCTTGTTCCACTCGAAACGCCACATTTGGGGAAAGTTGTAGTCAACCACCTGGGCACCTGTGAACGGGCAAAAGGTCCCGAACGGGATGGTCCAAGTCCCAATTTCCAGATGTAAGTTCACTCACACTTGTACTCGGAGTCCCCCTTGATCCAATGGGTCTGGAAGCACTCGAAACGAGCAATGTCCCCTTGGAGGTAGCCGGAGGAGAGTGCGGGTGTCTTGATCAGATACTCTGGGTACTCGATGTTGATCGGGCCACAGCTGTTATCTGAATCCATCATCCAGATGATGAATAATGGGTCACTACCGATCTCGATCGAGATACTCGATCGATCCCTTCACTCACAGTGTTGGATGGCCGACCATCTGTCATGGAAGAACGCGTTCCAGGAGTCCTTGGCCTCGTTGCCCAGCACCTCCGCGTTCAGAAGGGTGTAGTCGTACAGACACGGCACGTTGTCCCCGCACTCCTGGATGATCTTGCCCGGGTTGTCCGGACACTGGCTGGCCCAGTCCCAGTACAACTGGCCCTGGTACGGCTGCAGACCGACTGAAAAATGGGAATTTGGCAAAAATGGGAAGAATATCTTCAGAACCCACTGGTATCCCGATTGGCCAAATCGTTGCATTGTTGCAACAGTTGCATGAGCACGGCGCCGGACCGGGGCACAAAACGATATTGGGCACTGAATTGGCATCGTTTGGATTTTGAGAGATCCCAAGGAACCCACGTCTCATAGATGGGCGCCGTCTTGTAGATGGGCTCACTCTTGATGGTGGCCTCGGGAAACGCCTCGAACTTCTTGTCCTCCTCCTTGCTGGTGGTGAACATGTTGTCCGTCGGTATCTGGTACTGGTTCAATGTCTGCTGTTGATAGTCCGTGAACCGTTCGCCGGAGCCGGGGATCCGATCTGATTGAGGTGATCAAATACAGTATGACCAAGTATAGTATGCCCATGATTGTGATAATTACAGTAATTGATGATCTGTTGCCGAATGGACTCGGAGTTCACTTCGTTAAGTGTCAGCGTGGTGTAGATGGATCCGGTGGATGTGTCCGGGAAGGGGCGCATCAGACCGGCCACCCTGGGCAGATTGTACCTTTGGCGCATCTCCTGTTCCCGCGTTTTGTCCCCATCCGGTTGCTGAAAATCAAATTTGGATTTTGGCGCCAAAACCAACAAATGCCAAAATTATTGCCAAATTACCACTCCGTATTGGGGAGGCACACTCAGCGCAATGTCCAGCATGCCCATGCTCTCCTGGTACATGGGCATCCGATCAATGTCCACTGAATAGGACTCGCGGATCCGGACCCCGATCTGCGCCTCCTCCAGCACAACATACACTTCCGGCTGACCCCTCTCCACGTTGTTGACGTAGACCAATACACCTTTGGGCGAAATGGGTCAAGAGTAATTAGTGATTAGACCAGGGTCAGGGAAAAGTGATCAGGGAAGTGAGCGATCAAAGATCAGGGACAAGAGATAAGTGATCAGTCGAAGGAATGATTGTCCATAATCAAAGGACAGAAGAGTAATCAAGGATCAAGGGGAGAGTGATCAGAGAACTGATGAGGATACGGTGATAAATGACAGGGAAAAGCATGATTAAGGATGTGGGAAACTGATCAATCTTTGATCGGGAAAACTAATCAGAGATCGAAAAAAGAGAATGATAGATGACAGGGAAAAACGTGATAAGTTATTAGTGATAAGAGATTAACACGCGTTATACCTTTGAAGCGTTGCAGTCGCATTGTGTCAAAGTAGCGCAAGATGTTGCCGACGATCACGGAGGTGCGGTAGCGGAAACGACGCGTGTCCCCGCGGGCCATTACATGCACCCGATCGGTGCCCGTGGCTTCCAGCGCAATTCCGGTGATCACCGTGGCATTGGTGGGCTGCACAAGTTGTTCTTGGGACAGGTAACGGCCCAACATGCCTGAAAGTCGGTGGAAGGAACAATGATAAAGGTGATAAGGAAGGAAGGGAAGCTGCATAATTGATCAAAACATGAACTAGGTATGTGTAAGGGCACTCACTGAAATCCACGCGACGGTTCGGATACCGCTCCAGTCGGATCTGAATGCGCACTTCTGGGTTGTTCACGGTCTTGGGGATGTACAACAGGGTGTACACGCCCGGCTCGTTGAACACAAATTTGTCGTTGTCGATAGTGTGAAAGGTGCCGGCGCCCATTGCTTCGCCTGATAAGTTACAAATATGAAGGAAGAGATTGGCCAATGATCCCGATCAAAAGTGATATTCTGATCATTAATCAATCGGCATCGGCACCCACCGATTGCTGGGGGCTGATATTGCTGACAGCCACTGCTCGGCCGCCTCCAATAGAACATTTGGCAGCGGAAGTTGGCGAATTTGCAGCAAAGGAAGTAGGGCATGTAGTCGTGGTGGAAGGCAGACAGGCCGGGCACCTCGAACTGGCCCATGTAGGGGGGAGTGCCGAACTCGTAGGCGCGCAAGGGGTAGCCAGGGTTGTAGGGGGTCTCTTCGATCACTTTGATCACCGGCTGGTAGGTTGTCTGCATCAGGAAGCCCTTCTCGTCATAACAGCACACTTGGCCATAATGGGTGGGGAAGCGGCTGAAAAAATGGCCAAATTTGGGAGAGGACTAGAAGGCAAGGACAATGGGGAAAGATCATTTCAAATTAAGAAGAACCCGATTTGATCAATCTGGATTAGAATATTTACAACCCCATATAGTCACCAACTTTCCCCGATCTCCCTCTCGCCCATAGTATCCTCCGTAGCCAAAGGGGCCACCGCCCATGCCTTCGCCAGCACCAACTGGCGATTCCACACGACCCTCCCGAAATTCGCGCGCATAGTCCCCGTAGGCGTAGCCATAACCGTAGTCAAAACGCCGGCCCGAGTAAGAGCCGTAGATGTTGGAGGCCTAAAGTCAAAAGGTGAAAATCGGCAAAATGAGAGGGAAAGTATTCCAATCCAGCCATGTAAGATTCATTCTTACACTCATGTAGCAGTTCTTTGCACCGATGGTGGATGTGCATGTGATGTCACGGAAGGTTTGGGAGCAGCGGGGGTGGGGCATGAAGCGGCCCAGGTCGAACTTGGCCTGGTGCTCCATGCAGGGACAGGACGCGTTGGTCTCCACGTCGCGGATGAAGTTCCACTGGGCCCCGTCCTCGTCGTACCAATCGTGGCACATCTCCTTGGACTTCTGGGCAATGAACTCGTGGCGGGCATCCGCCTCCTGGCGCGAGAAGGTGGTGGTGTCGTAGAGGGGATTGCCGCTGGTCCACAGCCAATGGAGCGAGATCGGAGCGGAGACGAGGCTGAGGATCAGAGGGATTAGGAAGACGGATTTGATCAGCAAAATGATCGGAAAGGGACCGATCAGATTGGAATGATCGATCAGGTTGGGAGGAGAACAACTCACCCGGACAACAGTTGCGGCGCCACAAAAGCCTGGTCATTTGTGCGCAGCGGGGACAGTTTGAGGTAGCCAACCCGGAAGGAGAACAGTTCGTTCATGCGCTCCCAGTCGTTCAGGTACCACTGCTCCACCTGGTTCACGTTGATGCGCTCCTTCTGCGCATTCCACCGGTACTCGTAGGTGTTCCGGTTGGAGTAGGTGGCCAGGCGGCAGAGCACCCGATGCTCGGGACGGAACTTTTTGATCTAAACGAGGGGAAGGAGAAGAAATGTTCGAAAGTTCGGGAAAATCCCATTGCTTCCTTGGTCTTTGATCATTCTGCAAAATATTCTTTAAAGTAAGTACCCGATCACCCATTATCCAATTCATCCTCCAATTTCTCTACCTGCTCATCCTTGGCCTCCTTGTAGCCGATCACGTAGAGTCCGAGCTGTACTCCATAGAGTGCATCATCGCTGATGCGCCAAGTCTGGTCCATGTAGTTCAGGTCCGGGTTGGTGAAGTTGCGGGGATACCACGACAATGGCATCACCTGGAAATTTATAATCTAAAAGGTTGTCCAATTTCCGCCAATGTTCCACCTGATACGGCATCGGGTTCTTGTACCAATCATAAATGTTCCCAATGTCCAATCGCATCGGATCCAATGTGGGCGGCACTAAAATATTTCGAACTTACCTTACCAAAATGGGGTTCTTGTCCCTACCAAAGTAGATGTACCCGACAAATGCCCTTTCGTCGTTGGCCCCCTGACTTTGGGGCTGGAAGTACACCGTTTTGGTGCCCCAATCGTATATTTTCGGGATGTTGCAACGGGCCATGGCCGGGTTCAGCACCGTGCAGGATGCTGTCTGAATGGATTCACTGTCTGATCTGTTGGATCAACCCCTCCCACCCCTGCACCTGACGCTGTTCAATCATGAGAATGTATGTCTGGGTCCGGTCCAGACAGATGGCATTCACGTCCACCGTCATCTCGCCCAGCATGTTCACAATGTTCGGGTAGATCATGATCGGATCTATGCACAATAAATGATCCGGATCAATCATCTGACTTCTTCCTCTCTCTTACAGGTGCCCCCCGTTTTGTTGGAGCATCCGCCCGGACGGACCACATCGTCCACCCGGAACATGTACCGCCCGCGCACCATGTGCGGCACCCCGGACCGTTGTGCCAGCACTTTGGGGGTGTTCTTGTAGTTTTGGGTGGGGTCCACCAGCACCATTCCCGTGTGATTTCCGCCGTTGAACAGTGCCTAAATTTAAGGTTTTCAGGAATTTCCACCCTTTTTGAGTTTTCACCTGACATCGACCACTGCGCGAGTTCAATCGCACATCGGCCGCATCGAAACCCAACTTGTCGTAGTTCAGGATCACATAGCTCAGCCGTCCGGTCAGATCAGTCAGCCATACGACCTGGTAGGTAGCCAACTGTCCCCCGTCAATGTCGGCCCTTGCGGAGATGGCCGAGGCGGTGTTGTACCAGGTGACCACCAGGGCAGCATCGGCTCGGAATGCCGTGGCACCCGCGACGCCCTCTGTTAAGGACGAGAGTTATTACGACGAGAGAATGATCATTGATCAGATTACCCTGGAGCCATCGCATCATTTGGTCCAAAAAGTAGTCCCCGTTGGTGTCACAGCGGACATAATTGTCCGCCGCCGCCGGACACTTTTGGAAGCGGAAGCCGAAGAAGCTAGACTCGGGCATGGTGCCCATCTCGGGGCCGATGTTGGAGGCGGTGCCGCGGCCAAAGATGGACTGGCGCATGATCAGTCGGTAGTAGATGCCGGCACGGAGTGCGACATTGCTGCTCTGGGGAATCTGATGGGGGGGGGGGGGAAGGTGAGTGTTGGATAAAAAATTGGAGAGGAGAGGGGAAGCTAAAGGGCAAATTTGTCCGGAAGTTCCTATCCGGTTCCGATGGATGCCAATTCCGGATCCGTAAATCCACTTTTGGTCATTATTACTTGTTGTTTGCACAGAAAGGGGGCAATCATGGCAGGATCTTGCTGCCGGGGCCAATCCGTGGCCTCCGGACCAACGTTGATGGTGGGGCCCTGGTCCAGCACAGTGGCGAATGACATGTATCCGTTGACGGAAAGCTGACCAATGGAATAACTGGGATAATGGGTAAAATGGGGGAAATACCGTAGTGTAGTTGTATAGTCCCCCATAGAAAGGGAAATACATGTAGAGATCTGAAAAGTGAATAATTAAGTGTGAATTAAGGATTCATAGAACTCACCAATGGTCTGTCCGGCAGTCAAGAAACCCGGGTGAACTTTATGGTCGCCAACTTCAGGACCAAATGGCACCAAATTGACTGGAAATGGTCAAATTTGGTGGTCAAAACATAAAAAATCAGAGGAATAACCCCCGTAAAGAAGATTGTCGCTGGTGCCCGTCCAAAGTGTGTCGCGGTCGGGAGGACCGATGTTCTGTCCCATGGGCGGCACCGGAACCCCACCGCCCCCAATGGGCATTCCCCCGCCGACGGGCCCAAAGTCCGCCCCGGCACCGACGAGGGAAGGATTTTGGGGGAATTGGCAGGAGGCAAGACGGAACAGAACGGAGCAGAAGCAGAACAGAAGCGGAAGGGCCAGGGAGGCCATCGGGGGGAGAGAGAGGGGGAAGCTGATCAGAAATGATCAGTGATCAATCAGATTCTAAAAGTTCAGCATAGGAGGGATCGGCCAAAGGACAGCATAGGAGGGAACGGCCAAAATTAGGGATGGTTGGTGTGGGGAAAGTGATAAAAGCTGATCAGATATAAAAAATGGACCAATGTTAGAAGGGGAAAGGTGATCAGATGCGAAAGGAATTTGAAAATAAAAAGCAGAAAGACCAAAAGGGGATTTCGATTTTGTTGAAATTGTGTAATCGAAGCCCCGCATCATTTACTGATCTATCAGTTGGCTATCTCCTTATCACTATCACAAATATCGGCTGAAATGATAGTGTGGCCACAAGGACATTAAGTCGATGATAATGAGGGTGGTTGAGGATGAGGAGTGGGCACAGTTTTTCGAAAAGGAGGAGGGAGGAGGAGGGGGAGTGAGTCATGGTCCTCATTTCCTTCTCTCCTCCTCTTTCTTCTCCTGCTCCTTCCCCCGTTTTTCATTGCATCGCTCTCGATTCGATTGGCTAAGACATCGGCTTGTCGATGCTTTTCCCCCTTTTGGGGACGAAAATTGTACAATTCGGGAAAGGAAAAGAGGAAAAGGCGATAATGGAAGGAGGAGGGAAGGAGAGGGGGAGGAAGGAAGGAATCGATGTCCACAAAAGGGTCATTCGAAGGTGAGGGAAGAGATTGGAGGAAGAGAATTTGGGAGAAGGAGGAGAAGGAGATGATGACTTTGGAGAAGGATTGGCTGGCGCAATTGGAAAGCAAACATTGGGTCCAGGCTCAACAGATCAAGGGGTGTGAAAGATCGATGGATGGGAATTTGTTGCTAAATGGTTGAAAGATCCCAGAAGAAGACGGCATTATGTGATCAGATTGAAGCAGGGTACTTTCCTGTTAATGGGGGGTGNGGCTAATGGAGGAGTTCGATAAAAAGGACTTAAATGGATCAGCTCATAGGATCAGTTGGCTGAATTGGATTGTAAAAGGGTGCAGTACAGGGTGACCAAACAGCCGTATTTATACATAGGGCATTTGCCGTATTTTTTCCGTATTTTTGCCCAATGCCGTATTTTGCCGTATTTTTGAAAATTTGGAATTTTGATCAAAAAATGCTTATTTTTCTTATGAAAATGAACTAAATTCTCAAAAATTTTCTCCGGCGGCCCATATCGGGGCCGCCAGCACCCAATAATACATTGAAATTTCCTCATAAAAGTTGTACTTAAGAAAAAAAATGGTCAATTTTCTTAAGAAAAACAGTCTGAATTTTCAAAATTTTCTCCGGCGGCCCCTATCGGGAACGCCGCCACCCATCAAGAGAAGATGAACTATATAGCCTGTTCGGGGCATTGCCACCGATTTGAATGTAGAGGATTGGGTTGGCGTTCTGCCATTGATCTTTTTGGATCTTTTGACTTCAAATATATATCTCCATTTCCCATTCCCTCCATTCATTCATTTTCATTTCATTATTTACTCGCCCCGAATATTTCTATTAATTTGTCTCCCATTTTTAGGTCCCCTCTTATTAATCGTATTTATTTATATTGTACTTCGACCATTCAATAAACTTATTGACATCACTGTCTTTTATTGAATTGGGAACCCAACAATTGGCGACGCCCTGCAAAAAAAAAGAACTCGACATTCATCAAAAAATATCGCTACCTGGTAAAGGTGCGATATTTAAAAAAATCTTCGGAAAGCGGAAAAGCCTATTGTTGGCCGTGAGCCACAATCGAGTTTGCCGTGAGCAAACCGGGCTTGGACATAACTATTATATTCCCGTGCGGAATTAATAGTTCGACTCTTCTACTAGCGGGATTCTTCGACTATAGTTCTCGTGTTGAACTATAAGTCAAATCACATTCGGGATTTAGCACTCGTGCTGTGCTTTATCCTTGCATCAATCTTCCGCTTTTCATTGCGTAACTCGTGTTGTTACCGCAAACCCTCGTGTTGGGATAAGAAAGCATGGCAGACCTGACAGCGGCACAGCTTCTGCGTCTCATTCAGCAGCAACAGGAGCAGATGCAACAGCAACAGTTGCAATTCCACCAGTTGCTGAATCTTCAACAAAACGCTCAGCAACCAGCTCCTGCTCCAAATCAACAACCCATCATTCCGGCACTGCCGGACATCACCATTTTCGAACCGAGTGATGAAAAATCACGGATTTCGGAATGGCTAGAACGCTTCAAATTCGGGCTGGACTGCGCTGCGCCTAATGCTGGTGATGCCGCCAAAGTCAAAGCATTGATGAACAAGCTGTCGGAGGCTGCATTCAGCGAATACACGAAGTTCTGTCTCCCTGCAGCAGTGACCACATTCACATTTGATGAAACAGTCAGCAAGCTGGAAAAGCTGTTCGCTAAACCACAATCGATATTCATCGATCGATATGAGTGCTTGGTGGCTTGCCGTGGGGAAGACGAGGATTTTCGACAATTCATCAACCGACACAAAAGGCTGCTGGCTGATTTCCAGTTTCAAAAACTAAAGGAAGAACAGTTCAAAGGTTTGATGCTTCTGACCGCGCTCAAATCATCTCGTGATGCCGCACTGAGGCAGCGAATTCTCACCAAGCTCACCGCAGATGGAGACAGAGTCAAGTATGATGAGATTGTAGATGACTGCATCAACTATATGACCACCATCGCCGAGGCCAAAGTGATCGAGTCATCGGCCAGCAAAGCGGTGAATGCGGTGAACAGGAAGCAGCCGGGGAACAATCAGCAAAAGGGAAACAAGGCCAATGTTCAGACCAAACCCCCTCCAACTCGGAATTGCTGGCGTTGTGGCGGAAACCACCCACATGCCGAATGCAGGCACAAGTCGTCCAAATGCAACAAGTGCAACCATCTCGGGCATTTGCAGGGCAAATGCGACGATGTGCAGGAGTGGAGACGGAAGAACGGCAAATCAGGAGATCGAAAGAACGTTGGCAGCGTGGCCATCGGGACGGCCCTGAAAGCGCTCAACTCGACTTCCCTGCTGAAAATCGAGGTCCGGATCAACAGCAAGCCAGTCAATTTTGTTCTCGACTGTGGCGCCGAAGTAAATATCATCGACGAGGGGACCTACGCAAACATCGGCTGCCCACAGATCCAGAAGTGCACCGAGAAGGGCACACTGTTCGATGGCACCCAACGATCCTTCATCGGAAAAGGGTCGGGCACATTCGAGTTCAACGGGATCAGCGTGGAACACGACTTCTATGTGGCCAAAAAGGGGGCATTGAACTTGCTGAGCATCCAAACAATGGATGCGTTCGGCTTGCTGGATGAAATGAAGAAGAAAATCAACGGGCAAATACTGAATTTATGCAGAACCGAGCATGCTGAAAAAGGGAAACGGGTTGAAATCCCGAAGCACCCAGCAAAGGAGGTAGCCAATGATCATATCAAAACCCTCCAGCGACAATTCCCAGCAGTTTTTGCGACGGAACTGGGACACTGCACAAAAGTTAAAGCACATTTAGCGTTGAAAGCTGATGTCCAGCCCATCAACCGGAAAGCACGGCCAGTGCCATACAACTCCAGAGAAGTTGTGGAAAAAGAACTGGACCGGCTGGAAAGAATGGGAGTCATCAAGCCGATCGAGCACACGGAGTGGGCCGCACCGATTTTGATAGTCAAAAAGGCCGATGGATCCACCCGATTGTGCATCGATTATTCAACAGGACTGAATGATGCGCTGAAGGACCACCAGCATCCGCTGCCATTGCCCGAAGACATTTTTGCCACACTGAATGGAGGCAAATGTTTCTCACAAATCGACCTAAGGGACGCGTATCTACAGGTTGAGCTCGACGCAGATTCAAAGAAATTGTGTCCGATTGCGACTCACCGAGGAAACTTTGAGCTGCAAAGGCTTCCCTTCGGAGTGAAAACAGCTCCTGGCATATTCCAATCAATCATAGATCAAATGCTCGCAGGCCTAGAGTTCGCAACTGCCTACCTGGACGACGTCATCGTGGTCAGCAAGAGTGCCGAAGAGCACCATGAACATCTGAAAGAAGTGTTCAACCGATTTGAGAAATGGGGATTCCGGGTGAAGGCAGAGAAATGTTCATTCTTCCGAGATGAAATCAAGTATCTCGGACAAATCATCGACAGGAATGGACGCCGACCGGACCCTAAGAAAATTTCAGCAATAACTGAGATGCCATCGCCCATCGACATTCCTACACTGCGTTCCTTTCTTGGAATGGTAAATCACTACCAGCAGTTCGTCAAAAACATGAGGTTCATCCGGAAACCCTTGGACGACCTACTCAAAAAGGACAGTGCTTGGAATTGGGACGAAAAATGCCAAGGGGCATTCAAAAAGATCAAGGAGACCTTGGCATCGAACTTGCTTCTCACGCACTATGATCCGAAGCAGGAGATCATCGTCGCCGCTGATGCATCCGAAATGGGCATTGGGGCAGTGATTTCCCATAAATTCCCCGACGGCTCAGTGAAAGCCATCGCACATGCATCTTCCACCTTAACTCCAGCAGAGCGGAACTACTCACAAATTGAAAAAGAAGGCTTAGCCCTGATTTTTGCGGTCCAGAAATTTCACAAAATGATCTACGGACGGAAATTCATCCTTCAAACGGACCACAAACCACTTTTAGCCATCTTCGGGAGTAAAAAGGGGATACGACAAACAAGTGCAAACAGACTTCTGCGCTGGTCACTGATCCTGCTGGCTTATGATTTTCAGATTGAATACGTGAACACCAACAGTTTTGGACAAGCGGACGCCCTCTCCCGTCTGATTGCCAAGGATAATGACCCTGAAGAGCGAGTGATCGCCTCAGTCGGCGTCGAACCAGAGATGGAGAATGTGCTAGTTGCGGCTGTTCAAAATCTGCCAGTAAAGTTCCAGGACATTGCGGATGCCGTCAATGGGGATGAAACTCTCCAAAAAGTGATGAAGTTCACCAGGGATCGATGGCCTAATGAAAAGGCAATGGCTTCAGAAAGTGAGGAGATCAAGCTTTTTCATCGCCGGAAGGACGAATTATCCAACATAAATGGATGCCTGATGTACGGCGATAGAATTGTGATACCTGAAATTCTAAGGTCCAAAGTTCTCAAGCAATTCCACAAAGGCCATCCGGGAATCAAGCGAATGAAGCAGCTGGCCCGGCAATACATCTACTGGCCGAAGATGGACGCGCAGATTGAGGAAATGGTCAGAAATTGTGAACCCTGCCAACTCGCAGCCAAAGCGCCGGTGAAAACGGAGCTGCAGTCTTGGCCGAAAGCGACAAAACCATGGCAGAGAGTGCACATTGACTATGCAGGACCATTCTATGGCAGAGAATCCTTAATCGTGGTCGACGCACATTCGAAATATCCTGAAGTCTTCGAAATGGCGACAAAATCTACGGCCGCAACAATTGCAAAGCTGAGATACTTATTCAGTCGTCACGGACTTCCAGAGGTGCTCGTCAGCGACAATGGAACGCAATTCACCAGTGGTGAATTCGCCAAGTTCATGGCAGCCAATGGAGTTGTCCACCTGTTCTCCGCACCATACAATCCCATGTCCAACGGCCAGACGGAGCGGTTCGTCGACACATTCAAGCGAACTTTCAAAAAGTTAAAAGGGGAGGGAGCGCCCAGCTTGGAAATCATCGAAACATTTTTGGTCACTTATCGGACCACCCCAAATGACTCGCTTCCGGAGCGCAAAACCCCTGCCGAAATTTTCCTCGGAAGAAAAGTCAGGACGACTTTCGATTTGTTGAGCCCTCCGCTGGCGCAACCGACAGAACGGGATGAAGACATGGAGCGTCGATTCAACCGACGGTTCGGGACGAAACCGCGGGACTTCGGGATAGGAGACAAGATTTTCGCCCGACAGCGGATTTCGCAGAGTTGGCGCCCTGGAAACATCGCAAAACGCACCGGAGTGATCTACGATGTGTGCTTCGCGGATGGTACCAGCGGCCGATTCCATGCCAATCAGCTTAGGCCACGTCAATCTGCTGATCATGCAGAAGATCACCTGGAAATCTTCCACGAAGTGTTCAACTTGCCGAGACCGCCGGT
>LDKF01002535.1:5884-23333 GCA_001026735.1 Rotylenchulus reniformis | reverse complement strand
TGATGAGCAATTGTTTCCCCGCCCACTTATCCCGCACCCATTGCCCTCTTGCGAAATCACCAAAGAAAAGTTTGATGAGCAAAATTTTATGCATGGCATATAAAAAATCCATTTTTAATCTGACATTTTTGTTTTGAAACCCATTGTGTTACTTTTGGGTGCCGAATAAAAAAACGATAAAAAATGGATTATGAAATTATGCAAAAAATAAATATGAATAAATATTGTAAAAAATATATATGAATTTGTGAAAATAAAAAAAAATGTAGAGATCAACCCCATTGTGGGGGAATTGAATGGATCACGCCTCCGGCGCCTTTCTGCAACATTCGCCCCGTTCAGTTGGGAGCCCTCTCCGAGAACACCCGCAAAAACAAGACGTACTGCCCGGCCAGCACGCAGAAGATCAGCACCAGCATGATGAAGTGCCTTTCTGCAATCGAAATTTATTTTCTCATAAAGTCCATTCCAAATTTAAAAAAAAAACTTTGAAGTTCTAAGAAAAAAATTAAAATTCACCGCGCAAACAGAGCCGCGCAAAGCGTCGACCACCTCCGGCAACCGCATCCACCGCCACCACCGCTGCTGCACGCTCGGCCGTGCCGTCATGAGCATTGTTGTTGTTGTTGTTATTGTTGTTGGTGGTGATGGGGAGGGGAGCCGGGGCATCGGTCCCGTTGTTGTTGCTCTCGTTGTGCTCACCGCCGGCGGCGCCGTTGGCCTCGATGTCAACGATGAGGTTCTCAAAATTCATTTTCAAAATGAATGGATGGATGGATGATGGTGATTTTATAATTTTAAAATTGACTAAAATGGAATATTCAAAATAATTAAATTGTCATTGGTCTTATTCTGATATTTTTAAAGAAAAAATATAAATTATTTAGGTGGATTTATCCTAAATTTTTGGCTTATCGAAGGTATGGAATGAAATGATTAATGGTCGTGGAAATGTCAAATCATAGGAATCGGGATCAGAATGATTAATGGCTATTTCTTCTTTGACCAAAACAAGTTTCGAAACTTTCAACATCAATAAACAATGGCCCAAAAATAGGTCAAATGCACCGATGTATGCAGGGGAAGGAGAGAATGATTAATGGGGCACATGAGGAAATGATTGATCAAACAAGTGTGATGAAATCTGGAACTTCCAGAAATTGCTCTCATTTCTGTGCTCAAAAGACCATTTTCTGTTGTTTGTTATTTTTTTATTATGCGCGTGTGGTCTAACCTTTTAGGGTGAGGCGAAAGAAAGAGAGCACAATATATAATGAATGGATAATAACAATAAAAGGCGAGAGAAAGAGAGAAACGCGCGCTGATTGGTTGTTAACTTTCAGCAGCGAGAAGTAGGGAAAAAAGAAGAAGTAAAAAGAAGAGACAGTAAGGGAGGGATGAACTTAAGAAGAGAGGAAAAGAAGCAGAGAAAGGGTAGAGAGGGATGTAGGGGAGGGGGCACAAACTACATGCCGGGGTGGCGGGGGCCGAAGGGTAACGGATTTGCGACTCGAAATTTTTTGTTTACTTTTGCCTGCCACTAACTACTTCTCTAGTTTGAAGTATGTGGCCGGGGTTTGAATGGCCGAATATACTAAGATACCATTGGGTAATATATGTGAATTTTTTCAGATTATTTGCATTGGTCGAAATTTGGGTTTTTTTAGTGAATAAAATTTTGGTGCTAAACATATGACCGCTGAAATTTAGGGGTGGCCGAGTTGGGACCAGGAACTTTGACGGATAGACGAAGGAATGGGAATCCATTTTGATATCATTGGAATGACAACCCATAGGGCTACCAAAAAGGGCAACACTTTATCCTTCTATCTCTCATTTGTTTTCAATTTTTCGACTTTTCATTTTGTAAACAGCCAGTGGTGCTAAACATATGGCCGCCACTGTATGGTACCGGCCATAATGGTCCCTGCCATTATGGTCCCGGCCATTATGGTCCCCGTTGAAAGGGGTCATAATGGTCCCAGCTATTAATATGCTTATTTTTGTCAAAAATTTATATAAAAGAGGGTAATCCTGGAGTTTACGACTCCCGAAAAAATTTCCAATGAATCATTCATTTTTTAGGTTCTGCGCTTCACTCGGGGGTTTTCAAGGGTGCTGAACACGATGGCAGATTCAGTTTTTCAAAATTTCGTACATTTTAGACCGAAAGTCGAAATGTCGAACCAAAAATTTTTCTTTAATTTTTAGCTTCTGTGCTTCACTAGGAGTTTTCAATAATGCTGATTCTGAACTTAACATCAATTTAGATCTAACCTAATAAAAAAAAGATTTTTTGTCCTTACTTTGTCGAAGCTAACTTTATAAAAGTCAAATTTGAAATTTAAAAAAATCGTTGAAAAAGATGAATATCTTATATGGAGAAAGAATATTCTGTTAAAATGAATAAATAATAATAATTTTTAAGAACACGTGATGTATAGCGTATTTGAATCAATTATCCAATTTAATTCAATTAACTTTCAATTTTTCACATTTTCATTTCGATAAATCTGACACAAAATCATTTTTTAATCCAATCTTTTTTTATTAGGTTAGATCTAAATTGATGTTAAGTTCAGAATCAGCATTATTGAAAACTCCTAGTGAAGCACAGAATGTCGCGACGACAGGAATCATTGATCGGGATGCAGTGATCAATGATCAGGATCAGAGATCGGGTCGTTATGGCCCAAACCAAAAAAATTAGCTTAGTCGCTTTGCCCTTTATTTGTCCCCCCGCTTTTCTTGGCCTATAGCCAATTTTTGGCCATCATCCAACTTCTCTCTCTCCTCCCATTCTTTCTTGGAACCGAGCCAATTCTTCCCACTGATTTCGTAATGTTCTTTTGGCCATGTCTCGCCCCGCCCCCTTTCTCTCTCACTATTTAAGCCGTTCCAATTCCCCTTTCGGGGTTCTCTCGTACACACCATTTTCTGCCCCACCCCCAAATATTCCAACCATTCCTTTGCTTCTCCCCAATTCCGGCTAATAAATTGTGCTTGTGCGTCCGGCCAGAGTTCTCTTTTTGGGGAGTGGGCAGCGAGAGTTCCAAGGAAGAAGGAAGAGAGAGGGCCAAAGGGAAGGGAACACGTCATCTGGGGAGTCCGCCAGCCAGTCATCTTTTTGGCCTCCTGCCAGCCGCCGGCTTCTTGTCCTCCAGCCAGCCGCCGCCGTCCCCCCTTTCCCCCGTCCTCTGCCTTTGCCCCCTTCTCCCCTCCTTCCGTCCAAACTGTTGGTAATCCGCCAACAGTTTTTGTGGAGCCCCCTACGGGTCGTCCAACGACTGTGTGGACGGCTTTCAGACAACGCCTGAGGAAGCTACTCTTATCCCCGAAGGCGCCAACCGACAACCACTGATCAACCAGCCGAACGATCAGCACCAACCAACCGCTCATACAGCTGATCAACCAGCCGAACGATCAGCACCAACCAACCGCTCATACAACTGATCAACCAGCCGAACGATCAGCATCAACCAGCCGCTCACAACGCTGATCAACCAGCCGAACGATCAGCATCAACCAGCCGCTCACAACGCTGATCAACCAGCCGAACGATCAGCANGTAATGTTCTTTTGGCCATGTCTTTGCTCCGCCCACTTTTCTCTCTATTTAAGCCGTTCCAATTCCCCTTTTCGGGGTTCTCTCGCACACACCATTCCATTGCCCTCCCCCAAAATATTCCATCCATTCCTTTGCTTCTCCCCCATTCTCCGGCTAATAAATTTGTGTTTGTGCGTCCGGCCAGAGTTCTCTTTTTGGGGAGTGGGCAGCGAGAGTTCCAAGGAAGAAGGAAGAGAGAGGGCCAAAGGGAAGGGAAGACGTCATCGAGGGACAGCGGCCAGCTCATCGTCTTGGCTTCTTGCCAGCCGGCTTCTTGTCCTCCAGCCAGCCGCCGCCGCCGTCCCCCTTTCCCCCGTCCTTTGCCCTTGCCCCCCTTCTCCCCTCCTTCCGCCCAAACTGTTGGTAATCCGCCAACAGTTTTTGTGGAGCCCCCTACGGGTCGTCCAACGACTGTGTGGACGGCTTTCAGACAACGCCTGAGGAAGCCACTCTTATCCCCGAAGGCGACCGACAACGCTGATCAACCAGCCGAACGATCAGATCAACCAACCGCTCATACAACGCTGATCAACCAGCCGAACGATCAGCACCAACCAACCGCTCATACAACTCTGATCAACCAGCCGAACGATCAGCACCAACCAACCGCTCATACAACTCTGATCAACCAGCCGAACGATCAGATCAACCAGCCGCTCACAACGCTGATCAACCAGCCGAACGATCAGCACCAACCAACCAGAGGCAACCAATTACCAAGGAGAAGCAATCCGCAGTCCACCGCCTGACGAAGCTACTGTATCCCTGAAGGCGACCAACCAGGACTGTGCCGACAACCAACCAACCAATCAACAGAAGAGGCTTACCAAGAAGGAGAAGCAACCCGGAGTCCACCGCCGATCGACTCCACTGATCAACCAGAAGAGAAGCACACCATTTCCAAAGCCCGGATCAACCAAATAAGATGAGCGGACCAATCAGAACGAAGATCGGCCCCTGTGCAGCTCGCCTCCAGCTGTACATCCAATCAGCGATAGCGGATCTAGCCAAGGACCCAACAGATGAAGGAGTGATCAACGACCTTACCGCTGATCGACGCAACCTAACCAGAACCATCGCACTACTCGAAGAATGCAACGACCGATGGGAGAAGCTCATCCAACGCCTCACAGGAGACGCACTCACTGCGGAAGAAGCCAGATACGAAGCAGCCCAGACCGGAGGGAGACATTTCATGGAATGGGCCGACCAAGCCAGAGGCCTCGTCAACACCATCGATGCGATCATCGAACCTTCTGAAGCCGACTCGGAAGGAGAGCAACAACAACCACCAGCGGCACCACAACCACAGCAACACATGCAACCACGCCACGATGTGTCGCTTCCGCCGATCAACCTACCCAAGTTCACAGGCGAGCCCAGAGAATGGCCAATGTTCTGGAAGCTCTTCGAAAGCTCTGTTGATCGGCTTCGCATCGACAACCTCAAGAAGCACATCTACCTGCTCGGATGTCTTCCCTACAAATCACCAGCTAGACGAGCCGTGGAACTCTACCCTCCGTCGGACGAAAATTATCCAAGAGTTGTGGAGATTCTGCAGAAACGATTTGGCAACTCCAAAGCGATCAGAGAGGAACTTCAAGCCGAACTGCTCCATCTTCCGCGCCCCGGTGAATCACCAGCATCACTTCGGGCGTTCACCGAATCCATCGAACGAGTGTGTCTACAACTTGCTGACTTCGGAGAGAACGAAGAGAACACATTCATGGCGTCGACAATCAAATCAAAGCTCCCGCACAACATCCTTCATCAAGTGGTGGAGAAGGAACTCAGCACCGGCCGAAGCTTCAACTGTACCGATCTCCGCATCGCGCTCCAGTCCATCGTGGACGTGAAGGAAGAAGTCCAACGATGTGCCCAAGTTCTCCGAGGCGAAGAACGACCACGACAACCAAACCAGGGCCAACCATTCCGAGGCAACAACGGGGGACAGAGACCAAGCTTCCGCCCCTTCAACCAGAACCAACAGAACCGAAACCCAAGATTCTTCGGCCGTGACCGACGCGGAATCACGTACCCAGCCGCCGAAGACACCCGCGCATTTCCGGCCATCAACCAAGCACCCCGTGGACCACCGAGAAGAGGAACGGGACAACTACATTGCTCACTGTGCGACCAGGACGGACACCTACCGAGCCAGTGTCCGAAGTATCCGAATCCAGGGGCACGACGACGACGCCTCACCGAACAGAACAGATGCCTCAACTGCCTGCAACAGGGCCACAACGCGGAACGATGCACATCACAACGGCGATGCTACAAGTGTGGAGAGAAGCACCACGCGCTCATCTGCTACGGAACAGAAACAACCCCACGTCAAGCACCATCCGGACGTCCTCCAACCAACCAACCGAAGAGAGGAGCCGGAAGAAAACCAACGTTCAAGCAGGGTGGGAGCAAGGAATCTCACAGCCACCTGCTCACGTCGGCAGCCTCGAAGCCACTCGAACCCGAAGTGCCGAACAACAAACCAAGCATCACGCCGACAACCGAGATGACCATCGTGAATCCACCGCAGAAGCCAACCGTGACCGTTGAGGGCAAGAAGCCGTACGCTTACCTGATGACTCGTCGAGTGTCAGTCGCCAACGAAGCACGACGAGTAGCCTACAAAGTACCGATCCTGTTCGACCCAGGAAGCCAAACATCGTACATCTCCGACACACTCATCGAGAAGCTCCGTCCACAGAAGGTGACGGCAGAAGAGATGGAAGTACACGGATTCGGAGGGAAACAACAAGAACCGATGCGTTTCCACTCACCAATCTACACCGTATCACTCTGGACTATCGAAGACCGTTGGGAACCTGTGCTTCTCAACCGTGTCGAACGAATCTCCACGCCATTCGGCATGGCACAATGGATGGCCCGTGGCTTCGTCAACAACGATGAAGAAATCCGAGACGCCATGGCATTCACTCGAGAAGAGCCTCAAATTCTGATCGGAGCACGACACTTCTGGAAGTTCTACCAACGGAAGGAAGAAGTGTCGCCTGGACTCTTCGTCATCCAAACAACACTTGGACCACTCGTCAACGGAGAGACAGACATCGGACCAACGATGCCAAGCCACGGACTATCGATGATATCCGTCCACGACAGCAACCACGATCAGATGCCAACCAAGAACGAAGTCGAATACTTCTTCAACCTGGAATCCCTGGGAATCAAGGACGACCCCGGCGAGAAGGATGACGAAACAGCAATGAAGCTATTCCACCAGACAGTACGGAGAGAATCAGATGGCCGCTACAGCGTCAAACGGCCATGGAAGGACACCAATCCCGACCTGCCTTCCAACTACAAGATGGCACACATGCGTCTTGTCTCCGTGACCAACCGACTACGCCAGAATCCGGAGCTGTTACAAGAGTACCAGAACACCATACAGAAGCAACTCGAAGAAGGCATCATCGAACCAGCTGAACGATGCCAGGGACAACTCGAACACTATCTACCGCACCATGGTGTTGTCCAGAAGAAGCTGCGAATCGTCTACGATGCGAGTGCCCATGCACGCGGGAGTCCAAGCCTCAACACATGCCTTTACCGTGGACCAGTCCTGTTGCCAGACCTGGCGGGCATGCTACTCCGTTTTCGCTGCTCAGCACTACCAGTTCTGGCCGACATCCAAGCCGCGTTCCTGAACATCGCACTCGAGCCGGAAGATCGTGAAGTAGCCAAATTTCTCTGGCTGAAGGACATCAACCGACCGGTGACGCCGAAGAATCTGGCCGTGTACCGCTTCCGCCGAGTTGCCTTCGGAGTCATCAGCTCACCTTTCTTGCTGGCGGCTACGCTTCAACATCATCTGAAGCAATACAACACACCACTCGCACGGGAACTCGAAGGATCGCTCTACGTGGACAACGCACTCATCGAATGCGAAACACCCGAAGAAGCACTCGTCAAATGCGCCGAAGCCAAATCAATCTTCCGAGATGCCTGCTTCAACTTGCGCGAGTTCATCACCAACTCGAAGCCAGTGATGGATGCCCTGCCAGAGGGTGATCGGCTTGACAAGAACAAAGCCAAGGTTCTTGGTCTCCATTGGGATACGGATGAAGATGACGTTGTCTTCACCTTTCCCATAGCCGATCCTAGAAAGCCAGAAACAAGACGACTCGTTCTGAGTCATCTGGCTTCCCTCTTCGACCCTCTCGGACTACTATCGCCATGCATCCAGCCTGCCAAGCTGTTCTTCCAACGACTCTGGTCAGAAGGACACGGATGGGACGATGTTCTACCAATCGAAGACGGAACCAAATGGCATCTACTTCAAAATGCTTGGAAGGGTCACACTGCTCGAATCCCTCGTCGTACCATGCTGACGGGACCGTGCACGCTCCAGCTTCATGCATTCGTGGATGCTTCCGTGCACACTTTCGCAACAGCCGTGTATCTCCGATGCCAAACAGAGGACAAGATTCAAGCATGGCTGATCTACTCGAAGAACAGGCTCAAACCAAAGAATGCTTCCAAAACGCTGACAATCCCGAGAATGGAGCTACTAGCCATCCTGATCGGCATCCGTGCACTCCGATTCACTACCGAACATCTACGACGACCAATCACGGAGATCCATCTGTGGAGCGACTCACAGATCGCGCTGGCATGGATCAACTCTCGAGACATACAACCAGTCTTCGTGGAGAGACGACTTCGGGAGATACGGAAGGCAGAAGAATGCAACTTCCACTTCGTACGCACCGACGAGAATCCAGCTGACGTTGCCACAAGAGGAGCAACGATCGAAGAACTCAACAACCATCATCTCTGGTGGCACGGACCATCGTGGCTGAACCAAACAAAGGAAGCATGGCCAGAGGAACTTAGCTTCAAGCCTACCCAAGAAGTAAGCGAAGCCGAACCAGAAGACCGTTACGATCCAGAAGCAACATTCCTGGCCCACGCAAAAACGACACCAAAACAACAGCTGATCGATGTCTCTCGATTCAGCTCGTGGATCCATCTCGTGGCCACGATGCTCTACATGCTCAGATTCCTGCGTATCAGGCTCGGAAACTCGGAGAAGATACCGAAGAACATCGCACAAATCACTGAGAAAGGTCACTTCAATGCTGAAGATGTCGCCATCGCTGAGAAGCTACTGATTCGCCTCGACCAGAAGCAAAACGAAGATGAATTCCGACAGCACCAAACATTCGTAGACGAAGACGGAATCCTTCGAATGAAGACGAGGCTGGAAAGAAGCAACCAACCATTCAGCTTCTCTCATCCGATCATCCTCAGTCGCCATTCTGCCATTTTGGGTCTGATCATCCAACAACATCACCGGAAACAACACCACATGGGAGTCGAGTCAACGCTTACCAGCTTCTTGTGCGAATACTGGACTCCGCATGCCCGATTAGCTGTGAAGCAAACGCTGAAGAAGTGTCTTCATTGCCGGCGGATGAAATCCTATCCATTTGCTTTGCCCATTATGCCGCCTTTGCCAGGAGAACGAGTACGCCGACAAGCACCGTTCCAGACAATCGGAATCGACTTTCTCGGACCAACAGCCACCACAGTAGCTGGAGAGAAAGTCAAAGCATGGATTCTACTGATGACTTGCCTGGCTACACGTGCAGTACACCTTGAAGCAATGCTCAACACCACCACGGAGTCATTCATCAATGTTCTCCGTCGCTTCATCAGCAGACGAGGAAAACCTGATCAAATCTGGAGCGACAACGCGACAACGTTCAAAATGGCCGAGAAGACGCTAGACATCCTCACAACGCCAGGATCCAACGAACAAATCAACCAATTCCTGGCCAACAACAAGATTCGATGGCGATTCATCCCACAAATCAGCCCGTGGGCAGGAGGATTCTACGAACGACTCGTGAAGCTGTGCAAAGACTGCTTCAAAAGGACTCTCGGAAGACAGACACTAAGCTTCGACGAACTGAATACCTTCGTGGCCGAAGTTGAAGCAACACTCAATCACCGTCCGATTACCGCCGTATCCGACGCCGAAGACGGACCAATGCCACTCCGACCGATCAACTTGATCCATCCTGAAATCCAAGTGATCTGGAACATGACAACCGAAGAAATCGATGACCTTGATCCGCATCTTTCTTCGCACCACCGATTGGCAGCAAGAATCCAAGCCCTACGAGAAGCCAACGACGTATTCTGGGAGATATGGCATCGCGACTACCTTCTGCTCCTGAGAGAGAGAGCAGGCTGGAACCACAAAGGACCACGACTTCAAGATCACGGAGAACCAAAAGAAGGCATGATAGTACTTGTTGAAGAAGACCTGAAGCCAAGAAACCAATGGCCGATTGGACGGATCATCCAACTCCATGGACAACCTGGATCCATTCAAAGCGTGAGCGTGGAAATGGCAATCCGCGGATCAGCGAAGAAGAGGCTTCAAGACATGCCACGGAAATCGACGTTCATCCGACCAGTGAATCGCATCTATCCACTTGAAGCCGGTCCAGAAATCACGGAAGCACATCAAGCTGTACCAGAAGAAACGGAACAACCAATACCGGAACCAGAAAAAACGGAACAACCAATGCCGGAAACAACAGAACCGATAGCACCAGAACAGGAAGCACCGGAAGCAATAACTAAGGAACCAGAACCACAAGCAGAGCCAACACCGGAGAAAGGACACCGGATGATCACTCGATACAAAGCCAGAACGATGAAGACACCTGTCCTAACGCTCCTTGGGCTCATCTTCCTGTGCTTCTCATCATCGTCAGCCGGAAGACGAGTAGCCAACCGAAGCCGAAGATACCCAGTCGGACAATGCAATGAGTGCAAGCTGAAATGCGACCCAACCGGAATCACCGTGTTCGCACCACCCGAGATGCAAACTTTCGAGCTTTGCTGCGGAACGAGGTGTATCTTCAAAGGATTTCCACGCGAACCTGACAAATCTCACGCAGTGCATCATCGACTACCGAAGGAAATTCTGGCAGAACAACATCAATGCATTGGACATCTCATGGCAGCCCCACACCGAAGCTTCAGAACCAACATCACGTGCCCAGCCATCGAGAGATGCCTCCTTCTGGACTGCCATCTATGCCTCGATCAACTCGCCAGCCCATCATGCCAACCGTTTTGGGCAACAGTCGTGGCAGGGGGAATCGCATTCATGATCATCTCTCTTGTGGTAACCGTGAGCTACATCATCAAGCAAATCATGAGCGGAATCCGAGCTGCAGCATGGGTGACAACGATCATCTTCACACCGTTCCAAGTACTTCTCCGGAATCGATCAAGACGCCGACCAATCGACTACGATGAACAAGAGATGACCAACATCAGAAGACCAAGAAGAGCTACAAGAACATGGACGAAAAGACACGTCACCTTCGCGCTGATACTGCTACCTACCGTATGCGGAGACGCGAACACAGTCGCCATCATTGCCAGATCAGAGCACTGCATCCGAACGGAGTTTGACATCAAATGCACCGTTGACGGCACAGCTACTCTAACACTATTGCCAGCCGGCCAAACAACCACACTTCTGATCCGTACGGAAGACCACCGGAACATCGGCAACGTGCAAGTGACACTTCGCTCTCTCGTGCTCGAATGTCAGGACTACACGAAGGCTTGGCTACGATCATTCACCGTCGATACGCTGTCCAGCAAACGATGCCCACTGGCGGGATCATGCAAGAGCGAGTTCTGCGACGTAGTGCGTCCAAACACCTTCGTCGAGGAGCTGAACGCCGCCGCATCCTACCCTGGCTACAACTACTGCATCGACAGCTCTGCATTCTGGACCAACAACTGCCTATTCGGAAGCACAGGCACTGGAGCATGCCTCTTCTATCGCTGGCACGCCAAACCACGATCGGACACCGTATTCGAGCTGATCGGATGCAACACATGGGAATTCGGCGTCTACGCATTCTTTCAAATGGACTCGGAATACGACAAAACCAGCTCAGTTGAGACCATGCTCCGACCAGGTCTCACAATGAAGTCAAACAACGTATCCTACTCGCTCATCGGAATCAGCCACCCACCGGCCCCATTGCTCAACGCTGACTTCTTATTCGATGGAAAACGGATGACGATGATCAGAGAGCCACTCCCGGACATCCTACATTGTCCAAACCTGCAAGCAGCAAACTGCACATTGGCACCGACAACATGCACGAAATGCTTTCCCAATCACCAACGAGGGACCGTCGGTTGCGAGTGCCAATCTCTGAATCTTGAGAAGCTGATGGACGAACAAAACAGAACGTTACCGATCGACTTCTACCATCATCAACTTCGTCACATGGGCCGAAGGGTCTTCGCGCTCGCAGCTTATAGCCCTGTCCAACTGCATCTGACCTTCAAAGGACTTCGAGTAGCCATGGAACATGGTGACAGTTTGTGCGCAATCACCCCAAAAAATCTCTCGGGATGCTTCCGATGCGACACTGGAGCGAGATTCGACTACACTTGCCACACCACGAGGGGGAGTGCAGTCGCTGAAGTGATCTGCAACAATGGCATCCGATTCACAACGAAGTGTACATCAGAACTGACGGACTACGTCAAGATGCTTCCGTTCGACTACCCTGAAGGCACACTGGATTGTCAAGTCAAATGTCCAGCAGGAATCACCACCTTCGACACAACCGGAGAACTTCACTTCGTCCTACTCGAGAAGAAAACGAACTTTGAGACACCGACATCAGAGAACGTCACCATATCCCCGACACCAAACTGGCTCAACTTCAACTTCGATTTATCATCAATTTTTGACGTGTTTTCCAACCTCAAATCCATCATCATGATCATCGGCGGACTACTCATCCTGATCACACTGTTCAAACTGATACCAATGACACGCATTCTGAGATGCCTGATCTGTTTACTCCTCATACGGACAACACTTATCAACCTTCCGCCCGTCCACGCTGACCTTCTTTTGGCGGGCGGAGGCTCCTTCGGAGACGGAGCTAGCTCCGGAGGGGAAGCTTGCTTGCGCGGAGGAGCCGGATCCGGCGGAGAAGGAGCTATACCACCTGGCGAAAAAATTTTCAAAAAATTCCGCGGATACGGTAGCGGAAGCGACAACGATGACTCATCACTTGAAGACTACGGTAGCGGACGCGGGGAATACTGTAGCGGACGCGCCAAGCCAAACTCCGCCCACTTTGCACGGCGCGCTCACGCGGAGGGCGGAGCCTATTGGCGGATGAGCCTATATAAACCACGACTGGACCAGCCAACCCGTGTTCCCAAACTTCATTCAACCCTCTCCATTGCCCGAGGCCAATGTCCGGCAACCGTCTCTACCGCCCCTCCATCCACTGGGACTCGCCTCCAGGCCATTGGTCACCTGTGCAAGAAGAAGAAGAGCCCATCATACTGATTCCGGAAGGGAAAGAGGCCGAAGCAATCGATCAAGAGACCAGAGAAGCAGCCGAAGCACTGATCAGCCTGTCGAATCAGCCCGTGACATCACCACCGCGTGCCTTGGATTCTACCCCGCCTATGCCACCTCCGATGAACTCGCCATCATCTTCTGGACTCGTCTCATTGCGCCGTCATGTCTACTTGACCATGCAAGACAACACCACCGAGGATCAAGGACGACAACCTCAGAAGATCAAGGACGCTGATCAATCTCTGAAGCAAGCGATCAAGGACGCCGATCAACCTCTGAAGCGAGTGATCGAAGAAGCGGGACGTAAAGCATCCAAGGAGGACGGAAGCAACCTGGAACTGGACGAATTCGACGAAGGCAACAACTTGGACACATGGATTGCCCGTCTTCATGGCCCAACATGGTACAAGCAATCGGATGACCGACGCGCAGCCGATCACTGTCTCCGCCAAGCACTGCAGAGTGGCGCAATACTCGTGACCACGCATCTGAGGCAGAAGAGGATCATCGATTTTGACGGATTCTCGCGCAGAGGCGCTGGAAGAACTGAATTTTGCCCTGGCCGGACCGTCATGCAACACTTCGCCAGAAGAGGGATCACCATTGATCGTCTACTTCCTCTTGTTCAAACCTTCGGCGGATACTCTCCAAGTTTGGGTGCCATCCACGTGGATTACTTTCCGCCGGAGCTTCTGGAACTACGGATGCGACGAGACAACAGCCTACCATTATGGCAACGCTTCCAGCAGATGCAAATCGAGCCGATGAACCGACCATAGGACGATCGACCGGGAGGAAGGACTGATCTGACAGCCGATCGACCAGATGGATCGGCGCCAACACCGAAGCCAAGACGGGCGGGGCATCACCCTTCGTATGCCCTCCGCAAAGTTGCAGAGAAGCGCAGAGAAGAAGCAACCGACGACGAACCAGGAACATCAATATCGATCACCGAAGGATCAAAGAGGGCGCGACAGGATTCCGGATCAACGCCGATCAGCCAACGACAACTAACAAAGACACAAGTTGTGCGCATCCACGGGACCATGACCATCCTGATCATCACTCTATTGCTGATCTCATTTTTTCTACCCAAATCGACCGGATCAACTGTCTTGGCCCTGGGCCAACTCTCACTCATGCCAGCCGGAGCAACTATTACGATTTTGGCAGCCGACCCCTTCACTCCACTCAACTTTTTTGGCAAAAATCCAAACAACAGCCAGCGCATTCGTCATTTCCCCGGAGAGCCATTTTGGGGCCAAGAGGAGGGGATTACCCGCCGCCGCCGCGGACAGAGTGATTTATGGCCCAGCAAAGACGATGAGGACATAAAAAGGCAGACGGAGTTCAACCGCCCTTCATTTTTTGCCAACCCTCAACTTTCCTGTTCTCCCCGGATGAGCCAAACTTCTTCGACGACGAACCTGGGCCTTGACCTCGACATCAACAACCTCGTCAACCCGACCGGAGAGTGGAGCGTGGACGACTGGGCCGAATACTTGTTGGGAGACAACAACGAGATGAACAACGAACAACAGCCGGAGGCCAACAACATCGCTCCTTTGGTTTGCGCTCGTCCATCAAGACAACGCAAAAGTCGAATGGACAAGAAGAGGACTATCACGGCCGAAGCAACATCGTCGTCTCGTGAAGACGGGCAGCCGGAGGTGAAAAAGGCCAAGAGAACAACACAACCGTCGCGGATCAGCTCATCGGGTTCGTCCAGCCCCGAGATCATATTTGACGCACCACCGGCCGGATCAAAGACAACACGACCGCCAAATGCGCAACCTACAACAACACACCAGACTTCGAAGTTGCGACAACCGGAAGCCCAGCAACCAGCGGACACACAACGCAAGAAGAAGACGCCGCAGAAGACGCGACAACATTCGGACTCATCGGGCACGCAAAAACAGGGAGCGCAACTCCAGACAACACTGAAGCCGGCCGCGCAACTCCAGACAACACAAAAGCCGGTCGCGCAACTCCAGACAACACAAAAGCCGGTCGCGCAACTCCAGACAACACAAAAGCCGGTCGCGCAACTCCAGACAACACTGAAGCCGGCCGCACAACTCCAGACAACACCAAAGCCGGGCGCGCAACTCAAGACACCGCAACAACCGGGAGCACAACTTCCAACAACCACGCAACCGCAAGCAACTCGACAACAGGGCGCGCAACCTCCAGCCGCTCAGCAGCCAGGCACACAACCATCAGCAATGCAACCGCCAAAGCCGACGAGACCAAGAGTACAGCCGCCGCCGCAAGGGCAACAACCGCAACTTGAAGCGCAACCGCCGCAACCGGGTGCAGAACAACAGCAGCAACCTATTCGCCGTACAACCCGTGTAGATGCCCTGCAGTTGGCGCAACAGATGCGGGAGGAAAGACAACAACGTCTCGCATCGCTGGTTGCGATCGCGCCGCAACCAGATGCGACACCCGGACTGCTCGCAACTGCAATTGAGCAACTCAACGCAACGGCGCAACCAGCCTCAACCTCACAACGGACGGAGGAGTGGGTCAAAACAACAACAAAACTGCTGCTGCAACAACAACAAGCAACCGCGAATGCCACCACCACAACTCCCGCAACAACGACAGCTAAGCCTACCACAACTGCGGCCAAAGAAGCGACAACAACGACAGCAGCAGCTAAGGCAACCGAGCCAGCCGGACCAATGGATCGCATCCTCCAGGAAATGGGCCCACTCTTGACACCAGCGACGACGACGACCGCAACTCAGACTGAAGCAACACTGGAGCGGCAATATGAAGAATTGCTGAAGATGGCGCGTTTCACCATCCTTGCGGCCGTGGAGAAGCATCGCCGCTACCAACTGGATGCCGAAGCGATCATGGAGCTCGCGGAGGAGGAACACCACCGACGACACACAGAAGCTCGCCGGATCACGAATGAAGCAGCAGATGAACTCGCTTTGGTCCAGTCTCAGCTGTGGAATATGCTCATCGCGCCGGGACCTGATGATCAACGCGTCGGCCAAGCAATAGCTACTCTCCGACAACAATGGCAACAAACATCTGATTCAGCCCTCAAACAACTGCGACAACAAATATCCGATGATCAACGACAGCCGTTGGATCGCTCTCCGAGCCGCCGAACATCGATCAGAGGAGACCATGGGCGAAGCCACGGGCGCGACTGGGATCAGGCAGGGACCTCAACCGGACGGGACCGTGGGCGCGACTACGGGCGAGACCAACGGCGCGGACGCGACTACGGGCGTGACCAATGGCGCGATCGGGACCAAGCCGGGACGTCGACCGGACAGGACCGTGGCCGCGACTACGAGCGTGCCGGGAGCCGGACCCGACAACAGCACCAAGAGGGCCCCGCTCGCCGCCGGGACTCCTGTCGCGACGACAGGAATCATTGATCGGGATGCAGTGATCAATGATCAGGATCAGAGATCGGGTCGTTATGGCCCAAACCAAAAAAATTAGCTTAGTCGCTTTGCCCTTTATTTGTCCCCCCGCTTTTCTTGGCCTATAGCCAATTTTTGGCCATCATCCAACTTCTCTCTCTCCTCCCATTCTTTCTTGGAACCGAGCCAATTCTTCCCACTGATTTCGTAATGTTCTTTTGGCCATGTCTCGCCCCGCCCCCTTTCTCTCTCACTATTTAAGCCGTTCCAATTCCTCTTTCGGGGTTCTCTCGTACACACCATTTTCTGCCCCACCCCCAAATATTCCAACCATTCCTTTGCTTCTCCCCAATTCCGGCTAATAAATTGTGCTTGTGCGTCCGGCCAGAGTTCTCTTTTTGGGGAGTGGGCAGCGAGAGTTCCAAGGAAGAAGGAAGAGAGAGGGCCAAAGGGAAGGGAACACGTCATCTGGGGAGTCCGCCAGCCAGTCATCTTTTTGGCCTCCTGCCAGCCGCCGGCTTCTTGTCNATGAACGATTTTTTTGGGAAATTTTTCGGGAGTCGTAAACTCCAGGATTACCAAAAGAGCGACTTACTTTAGTGCTTTCAAGGATGCTGAACACGATGGTGCCTTCAGTTTTTCCAAAAATCAACTATTATAGGTCCAAAAATCGAAAATAATATATTATGTCAAAATTTCTTTGGAATTATAAATCAGTGTTCCTTTATATCGTATTGAAGTAAATTAGAAATTTAAACAATAAAATTTTATCCAATATAGAATTCAAAAATCGGTTCGAAATAAAAATGAAATAATAATGATATATATAGAGAATGAAATCCTATATTAAATTTGAGAATAGTTTGTGTGTGTGTGTGTCCGTCCGTCCCATTTCGAAATCTCCCTTTGCAACTGGCAGCGAGGGGTAGAGACGCAGAGGAAGGAGTGGGGGGTAGAGAAAGAGATAAGTGAGAGAGTGTGCGAAAAAGAGAGAGTCGGCGAGAGAGTGTGGTGAGAGATAAGGGTTAGGGAGTGTGGTGAGAGAGAAGG
>LDKF01002533.1:1066-26811 GCA_001026735.1 Rotylenchulus reniformis | reverse complement strand
AAAAATTCGAGAGAGTGTGGTTAAAAAGGAACTTTGGCATTGTGTATTTCGAAAAATTCAAACAACATTGACATCCAATGTTTCAGAATTCTATTCATTGATACTCATTCTTTTTTTCAACACGAAACTTTTCAATGTTCTTGCTTAAGAAAACATTGATTTGTCCTTCCCTAATCTTGGGGCATTTCACTCTTTTCCCTCATTCAGATTTTGGAAGGAAATGAAAGGTCGGAGTGGAAATAGGACGTTAAAAATAAAAAACCACCGAGAGCGAGGGCCAATGACCAAACATATTTTTACTAGACCAAATGTATAAAAAGCAAAGTTGTGTAGAATTTTATGCTCTTAATTAGTATTTTTATTTTCTCTTTTTTTTTGTGAAATTTCAAAAAATGTTTCTTAAGAAAAAAAAATCAATTTCTGGCGTTATGTGTGTGTTTACGGGCGAGTCCTTTTTGCTTGCTGATTTGGGTGGGGGTCATTAGAGTCCCTTCCCTACGTTAGAGTCCCCAGGCTAGAAAAATGCTTATAACTTAATTAGCTCAGGCGCAACCTGAAAAAAGTTCTTGGTGTCAAAAGATATTAAATTAAACAAGAAAATCGTGATTTTGGCCGAAGATTTGGCCATAACTTTATTCTCACTTGGCCAATCCGGATGAACTCTTTTGCAAATTTGTAGCAGACATTTAGGCCTATCTTTTGACACCAAGAACTTTTTTCTAGGTTGCGCCTGAGCTAAGTTATAAGCATTTTTCTAGCCTGGGGACTCTAACGTAGGGACTCTAATGACCGAGTCCGTGCTGATTTGATGATGGTGATGTAAAATTAAAATAGTCTCTCGATAGAAATGGACTTTTCTATGATCTTTTGAAGCGAACACATAAAAAGTGGATAAATCGAGGAAAAAGAAACAAACAACAATAATTTAATATTGAATGTTTACGCGTCATAAAATCATAGCACCGAAAATAAAATTTGATTTCTACAGGATTTTTACGCCGATTATATCTTTTTCGTAGAATGGAGACATGCCTTTGCACACAGCGGCCCAGCTGTCAACCCAATGCATCAAAAAAATCGGACAAATTGCCCTCTATATCTATTTTTCCAATTCAATTTTTCTGATTTTTAAACAAAAATTGATAGAAAGAAATTTATATTTTAATTTTGACCAGGTTTAACGAAGCTGTACCTATTTTTAAAAAAAATTGGACTGGACAATATTTTTGTGTGGAGGTTGACAGGCCCTTTGGCGGTGGGCCGCTGTGTTGCAGCAGTTTAAAAGAAGTTTTACTCATGTCATAACTCGAAATTCATTTTGAAAATCGAGTGTTTTTATACCGTACATAATATATGGAATTAAAGGCGCCGCCCACCAGCGTTTTTAAATTCCAGGATTTTTCAATCTGTTCTGTTCCTGTTCTGTTCTTGAAAGTCGGAACAGAAAATCTGTTCTGTTCCTGTTCCAAAATTTTTTCATCTGTTCTGTTCCTGTTCTGTTCTCAAAATTTGGAACAGAACAGGAACAGAACAGGAACAGATTAAGCAGAACAGTCAAATCTGTTCCAAATCTGTTCCAATGGAATTTTTACTTCAAATTTTGCTGAAATATTTCGAAATTATCTGTCCTTTGCCTAAATTATTAAGATCAATTTTAAAAATAGAAATTTAAAATTTTTATTTTTAAAAAAATTTCAATTATCAAAAATTAAAAAATAAAGTTTTTTAATTGGGAAAATTTTAAAGAAATTTTTAAAAATTTAAGAAGTCGGTGAAAATTTAGATTAAAATTTTAGATTAAAATTCCTTTAAGAAAATTGGTTAATTTTTCAGATATATTAAAAACTACGGATTTAAAAGTCCGGACCCAGATCCGGATTTTAGAAGCATCCCCGACCGGGAGAGTTCACCTTTTCTTATGGGGGTGGCGGCGGTCCCGATAGGGGCCGCCGGAGAAAATTTTGGGAATTTTTGGCCACTTTCATAAGAAAATTGACCTTTTTGAGGAAAATTTTTAGAAGGAAACTTTATATATATGGTGAGGGTGGCGGCGGTCCCGATAGGGGCCGCCGGAGAAAATTTTGAGAATTTGGCACAGTTTGTTGAGAAAATTGGTCAATTTTTTCGATTTTCCACCCTCCCTAAGCTTCCCGCCTCCTTTTCCGGACCCCGAAAAAGTCCGGGCCCGTATCCGGGTCCGATCTCCAACTGAGACATATATAAATAAAAATTTTTGAAAATTTAGAATTGGAAAAATTATTTAAAAATTTTCGGATTCTATGAAAAAGATTGAAAAAATTTCCGGTCGGTGAAAATTTTTAAAAATTGAGTAGTTGCGAGGAAAATTTTGAAATTTTGTCCGGGTTTCATAAGAAATTTTCAGAAAAATCGGTGGTTGGAACAGATTAAGCTGGAACTTAAAAACGCTGCCGCCCACTACCTAAATGCTAAATCGAAAGACGGGGGGGGGGGTATTGTTCAGCTCGGAAGGTGAAAGAAAGAGAACGAACGTCAGAAAAATTGTTTAATTTTTTTCTTATTAAAAAGGCTGAAATTCTCAAAAATTATCTCCTGTGACCCCTATCGGGACCATTGCCATTCATTTTAATAGCGCGACTTTTGGAATTGGAATTCACAAACTTTTCCATCCATTTGTGTAAACCAACAACAAAATACAGGATGTTTTGTCAATTTCTGTTAATATTTTTTTACTTTTACAGATGTTTAATCATAATAATCCATTTTTGCCCAATATGTCGTTTCCACCACCTTCAAACGTAAATTATAAGCTTATCAAAAAATGTTATTCTTCATATTCATAGGGTCCTTTTTTTCCTCCGTTGCAACAATCTTATCATTTTTCGACGTCCAATGTGTCTCTATTTTACACAAATCCAATTCCAACACAATGGCCTTCTTTTAGCCAGAATAGGTTCGGTTCAGGTATGTTTATTTATATCATATAATATTCTTTATATTTCAGGGCAGGGGCGTAAATAGAAAAAATTTTCGAGGGGAGGGTGTCCTATTTTATCAAGAAAAGCTAAATTTTCTCCGGCGGCCCCTATCAAGGCCGCCGACCCCCTAAAAAATTTTCTGATTCGACCCTTGGACATGAGTACCCCCCAAGCCGAAATCCTAGAACCACCCCTGTCCCTGGTATATATTAATGAGTAATTTAGCTGCGCCCCAACCTCAAGCACGTTTTGCTACTAAGCAATCGATAAACCATCTTGATCGATCCTTTTTGGTAAAACAACCAATAGCAAAATTTGCAAATGACTACGAATTGAATGCAAAAGCAAAAATGTTGAGGCATAATAATCAAAGTGAAGAAAGGTAAGCTATAATTTATTTAAATTTACAATAAACTTTTCCAAATAGATTATCAGACATAAACACGGAGAAACTGTACCTTGATTTTTCCGAGGAAAAAATGCATCGTTTAAAAAATGATGGTATTTTTAAAATTTACAATAATTAAAATTATATCAATTTAAATAATTGGACCATGGTGATTCATTAAATTATTTTATTTTAGTTGCTCACAACAATAATTCGCCACTTATTAGTGAAGATTCCACTGATCCCAAAAATAATGATAATATTTCATCTGAAAGTACCCAATTGATTAGTTCGGATTCGGACGAATCAGATGGGGAACATCATGAAATGGGCAGAAATTGGAGAATTTTGATGCTGTTCAATGGCCAGGTAAAGTAAATTTATTTATTTTTTTTAGAAAAATTGCCTTTCCTTTTTTAATGTAAGAATACTATTTACTTTTGGGACGAAAACCCTTAAATTGAAGATCAGGGTGGGAGGGAGTTGACCCCCTTCCCCTTGCACATCTATGTCTGGAACCCACACGAAATTAAATATATATATATATTTTAGCTTTCCCATTACTTTCCCGTCGTTAGATACGTCCCTGTCATATACTTATAATATTTTATTATTAACATATAAATAATTTATTTATTTATTTCACTTTCAATTCGTTGTCTTTTTAGGTGGACGACCGAGATTTGCCTGTGAACTGTCAAAGGCCACAAACCGATAAAGGACGCGTATTTCCTGCCATACACCACACAGCTTCACCTATTCCTGGAGAACAAATTGAACATGAAACCATCGGATATAAAGCATCAAAGGAAAAGGAACCCGCTAATATGGATGCTACCTCAACTAGCAGTGGTTATGGCTATGTTTCGCGGAGTTCGCGTGCTTGGATTAGCAAAGATTTGGCCAAAAAGCAGAAAATATTGGCCACAGCAAACAATGGGATACAAGCCATAGGCCCAACACTAAACTTGAGTACTGCTGTTGTTAATCCCGTTTTGAAAGCAAATTCGACCGAAATATCAAAAGAAATGCAGCAAACTGGGAATAGGAAACGATTCTCAAACAAAAGTTTAATCATTTTCAAAAATGGAACACGAACTTGTGCCAGTACGAATGAATGCTTCCAGTTCCTGGAGAAAGGGATGTGTTCACTCGGAATCTTTTGCACTTTTGAGGTAATTCTATTAAAAAAAATAAAATGGCATTTTCCCCCAATAAAAAAAGCACAATGGCTCAACGGCACATAGTGCAAAAAAAGTGTGCCCGAGGTTCAAATTACTAAATTATCATTTTATCATATATTTATTTATTCAGGTTGATGCGTGGATTATGCCGTGTTATGCCAACCGATGACTGCCCATTCGGACCTCATACTCTACTTGCTCATCAAGTAAATTTAAGTTCGTCATCCTCTTTTTCTCTCTGCTCTTTAGCTCCCTGTCTGCGATTGTTCGTTTTCTTCATTTTACTACTAGTACTCATCGGTATCCATTTGTCTTTAGGGTATTTAAAAGGGTGTTGTTGCAAGGGTAAGAATGATTGTCCGTATCTTCACATAAAGGTTTCAGAGTATATAATAAAGTCAATTAAACATTGAAAATTAACCAAAATAGCATACAGACGGCGAGCCCTGTGCAGATGTAAGGATTATTTATGTTAAATAGTCTAGCTACATTCCTCTTGTAGTTTAATAGAGGCGCTTGTTTGCGAGGGGTCACGGTTTGTTTAATTTTTCTTTTTTATTTTCTCCCTCATACCTGTATTTCTTTTTAATGCATACAAATGCAAAAAAATTCACTGTTAAAATAATTTAGTGTCCACATTCTCATCGGTATCTATACTACAGGATTAGAGAAAAGCAGATGGAACAAAATTTTCAAAGGTCAAATTATCGGACAAGGTTTCAGGATTTTAATTAATGATTTAGTATTAATCAACCATCTGGTACCAATTCCCAAATCCAAAATACTTCAACTAAAACCATCAACGACACTGTCCTAAGATGGTACAGCTAACATCCGTGATGCAAAAAAGAGGGTGAAGCGATCTTTTTATATGGAATTATTACTGGGTAACTTCGCTGGAAAGCGAGGATATGGGTAATTGATTATTTGTATTATATTATATACATTTATGTTGTCATGATGTTGTCAAAAGTTTATTCCCATTTCCACTGAACATAAAATGCATCTTTAATGCCAATAAAAGTTTAACTTGTATCTATTAATCTATTGAACTTTCGTAACCTGGTTTCGATTTATTTTTATCTATCAAATTTAAATATTTAAATTTTTTGGCTCTTCTTGAAATAATCCTGGAAAAATGCCCCCGGGACTTAGTCGCGATCACTTGAAAAAGCGCAAGCTCAGTTCAGAGGATTCAGATGAGCAAGGAGCAACCGAGTTGAACATTGCTAACAGACAGCGGAGATCAGCCGCAATTAACACACACAAGGTGTGGGAAGCACTGAAGCCAGGAGCTGCAAAAATGCATCCAGAGGAGGAGATGGAGCTCGAAACGTCAGGTTAGAAAACAAACTGTGTTATTTCTTATTATTTGGAAACTGGAATGGAACAATTTAACGCGGGAAGGAAGCGCCTTTAAGCCCCTATAACTCAGACTCGACTGAAATGAAACCTAAAAGATTTGATGTAAAAGATATGGCTAGATGTTTTTTTTATAAAAATGCAAAAAAGATTCGTCTGAATTAGTCAAGGGGAAAAAGTTATAGCCAAACATGATTTAATGCAAGACCTTTACTAAATTGATTCGCTGTGCAACAAAAGAACTATTTTCCATTTCACCTACTCCGCCAAAAATGACCATTTCGCCTACTCTACCAAAAACTACCATTTCGCCTACATATTTTTTCGCATATTTTCCATTTCGCTTACTCGGCCAAAAATGACCATTTCGCCTACTCTACTAAAATTCTCATTTCGCCTACTATTCATTTCGCCTACTTTATTTTAAAATTTATCATTTGCACTACTCTCTAGTCATTTTGAATATTCAACGTTCCTTTTTTATAATTATACCATTCGAATCCAACAAATATTATTTTAACTATTCCACTGGAAAATTATAAATAACAAAAATGCAAAATGAAACATTAATTTAATAATAAAATGCAAGTATTAATAAATAATAAAAAGCGAGATGAAATACTAACTTTCTGAATCGGATTCCCCGCTACTCTCGCCCTCAGCTTCTGATCTTACAAAAAGGCCACCAATGAAAAGGGTCCCCTCTGTTAAAAAAATTTTTTTGGAAAATTTTTCGAAATTTTTTTTTCACCTAAGGCAAAAATTGATCAATTTACTTAAGAAAATTCACTAAAACTTCAAAAAAAATTTCCCCGGCGGCCCCGATAAGGGCCGCCGGGGACCCCCTCCCCCCATTCTCCTCCCCCGAAATTTTTTTTGTTACGCCCCTGTCCAAGACCAAAAAAAATGAAAAGGGTTCCTCCCCCTTGTTAAAATTTTTAAAAAAATTTCTTGAAAATTTTTTTCATAAAAATGCCTCCATCCCTATGGTGTGTTTCAAATCAATAAAGAAATTTTTTTCGAATTTCGAAAAATTAATAATACATAAGATAGAGCATAAAATTTTGCGCAACTACTTTTTATTTTGCTCTAACTAGTATAACAAAAAAATTTGGACATGGGGATCCTTTGCGTGGGAATCCTTTACGCGACCCCATTGTTCGAGTTTTGCCGAATTGATTAAAATATCGCTTTCATTTTCAGAAAAATATCGTAAAAGGTGAAAAAATGATGAAAAAAGATGATTAGAATAACAAATTTCTTATTAATTCAAATGATAATCATAGTAGTTGAAAACAGTAGGCGAAATGAGAATTTTTAGTAGAGTGGGCGAAATGGTCATTTTTGGCCGAGTAGGCGAAATGGAAAATATGCGAAATGAATAGTAGGCGAAATGGTAGTTTTTGGTAGAGTAGGCGAAATGATCATTTTTGGCGGAGTAGGCGAAATGAAAAATATGCGAAATGAATAGTAGACGAAATGGTAGTTTTTGGTAGAGTAGGCGAAATAATCAATAGTTGTTTTGTTGGCATGCCAATTGATTAATGGAAAAATAGATTACTCATCTATATAGTATAAAAATATCAAATACGAATATTTTCCCCTCTATTAGCATCAAAAAAGACACGATTAACACGATCACCAAAGCGAAAGACGACAACTAATGGAGATGACAAAGTTGAAATTGCTAAAGGCACACAGCAGTTAGAAGATCAAAAAATTGATGTGGTAACACAGCCAAAAGAACGTATTATCATCGCAAAGAAAGCGACACCTTTCGCCGGAAAAGTAAGTCTGACGGCACCGCTATAACTAAAATTACCGGATTCTTATTATGTTAGAAATATACGAGGAACTAGGTGACTGTGATTTTTAGGAAATTTCTTTACCTATATTATTTTATGGTAACAAATTTAAGAAAAAAATACAGAAACTTCATCAACGTGCCGATGAAACATTACAAAGCAGCACTAATGAGCCAAGTGATGAGGATGACGAAGATGTGAATTTTCAACCCATGGGTCGTGTTGTACTTGATGATCCAACTGACGTGGATTTTCCTGACTTCCCATCGCGAGGGGGCAAAAGAGGTCGAGGGGCCGAGTCAATGCGCGGACGAGGAGGGAGAGGACGAGGCGGAGCAGTGAGCACAATGCCGTTGTTGCGCGGTATTTCCTCCGGAATCCGTGGAGGTCGAGGTCGTCCACGTGGCAGTAGAGGGTCCATGGGTGGAGGAGTGGTGCGAGTTCGAATGGAGGAGGATGGTGGCAAAGCACCGATGGTAATTATCGTGTAAATTTTAAAAAAATCCCAAATGTTTTTTTTAGAAATTTTATCCGCAATTGCGTACGGGAATGGCCAACGGAGCGAGTAGCGGCATTTATTCGCTTCAACCAACCGGAGGGATTGTTGGCGACCTTCCCATAAAATCTACTTCTGTCCGTGTTATTCGACCACGGTTTTAATAGCAACATTTTTTGCATTTCATCCGTATTTAGACCGGCCGGAATCGGCTTGGATCAGCATGGATCGATGGGTGGTTACAGACCTCCACCGATTAGGCCTCCACCGATGGTTCAATACAATGAAGCCACTTTCCAAATCAATCGAGAGTTGGAAAAATACAGAAATAGCATCGTACCTGAATCCTCGGTCAAAAGTTTCAATGAAAAGATAGAACATCTTCTGGTACACATAGAAAATTAATATTTTCTTTTTACCTTTATGGGTTAAGCAAGAATTATTGCGAGAGCGAGAGGAGCGGGAAAAGATCATTGCCACTCATCGTGATTTTGTAGAGCATCTGGTATTTTATAACACATATTACTCTCAAAGATCATTTTGCTCAATTTTCAGAAACTAACCCATGCTGCTTCAGAGGAAATCAAGGATAACAGGTTTTCATCATTATTTTAAAAAAACAATTAAAATAAACTTGGACCAAAATTTGTTTAGAATTCGACAACTTGAGCGAAGTCTTGCAGAATTACAGCATAAAGCGCTGCTGTCCTTTAAACAAGAGCAATTGGAATTGGTTAAAAGTTCCTCGGTTCCGGGTGCTGGAGCACCAAATGAAGTTGAAGAAGGACAGCCAAAATTGAAAGCGGAACAACAACATCATTCCGGTGATCAACAGCAGCAAGGGCCGGAAGGGGAGCGAAAGACGGCAGAGGGAGAGCCAATAGATATCATAGGTGTGAAAGAAGGGAAAGAAGAAGCTTTAGGTCGTTGTAGTTAGGAGTACTCTTAGAATCCGGGGGGGGGGGGGGGGNAAGGGGGAAGAAGAGATAGAAAGAAGAAGAGGGATGAGAAGATGGAGGGTTGAAGAGGGGAGAAAAAAGGAGACAAAGGAAAAATAAACAATTTAGGTGACAATAAATACTATTAAAAAAGCAATATTCTAAGAAAAATTAGAATTACCTACTTTAAAAGCCCCAAAAATTTAGTCTGATAAATATTTCCCCAAAAAATTGACCCCGTGCTATCTTTGTATTCCCAACAAGGTCAACCAGATACCGGTTCAAGAATGGATGGACTGCGCCCGGCGACGAGCGCTGCTGTAAACATTCGCCAATACCCAATTGGGCAACAAAAAATGCGAATTGTGATGGGAGCAAAGGGAGGAGGGACCCAACAGCAACCACCATATCTTGGACTCAACATCAATAGTCCCTATGATCCATACGGAGATGATGAAGACATGGACGATGAAGAAGAGGTGGGAAAAGCTGGGAGTACTTGTGGAAAATAAATAAATAATTGAAACATTCAGGACTTTGATGATTTTGATGAGCAGGATCCCGACATAGGAGGTGAAGTGATTATCTGAGACTCGCTCGCATTTTTTTCACTGGCGATCTCCCTTTGGAAACAATTTGTTTATCTATCTATTCTCTTCTAATACATATTTGGCATCATTTTTTCGTCCTCCAGCCTCTCTACTTTAACCAGCTTTCTTCCTATCCGTAATTGGTGGCGAAATATTATTCATTTGCTTATTTTTGGCTCTATAAAAATAAACAATTTTTGGTTCTCAGGAATAAATTCCTGGATAATTATTTTCATTAGTCCTCACATGGCAGCATTTTAAAATAGGAACAGAAAAATGGCAGACTGAGAGCCTTTGATTGATGTTAGAAAAGTTACCTATAAGCTAAAAATTTCCCTTTATAAGCATTCATGTCGAAAAATTTCTTTTTTAACTCAGTCTGGCATGACATATTTCTGTCTTATTAGAGTTTTAGGACATTCCTTTCATTTATATACCAGATCAGAGTAAGACCATTAAAAAAGCAATCCACTGACTTACTTAGAGACGATGTTGCTATCGGGAAAGGGGGAAAGTATCCATGTTTATTACGGACCAACCCTCAAATTTAATTAATATTGAAGAAAAACTTGCAGCTAATGTTTTTTTTAATAATGAGACGAGGGTTTCATCTCCCGGTCTCCACTTCTTTCCACTTGAATTATGCTCGGGTTCCTCCGGCCGTTCTTTCCCTCATCTCCGCCGATCCTCTGCTCTCCCGGGGGACTCCGGCCTAATTATCGTCACCGTGCCCTTCTCTCCAGTGGGCCATCTCCCTCACTTTTGCTCTGTTCATCCACCCGTTCCAGCTCCTTTTTGCCTTGCTTAAACGGGGAGGGAGGGAGTGCCATGGGATGCGCCCGGTGCCCTTCTCCTCCTCCTCCGGCGTCCATCTCATTGCCAATTTTGGCCTTTCCTTTTGCCATCCCAAAGGATGTTTCCTTCTTCAAACACCCCATTATTGGCGATTTCCCATCAGCATTGCTTTTGTTTATTTGGCACTCGATGGGATAGCTCACTGGCAAATGTTTGTTTTCAAAGAGAAATTGCTTTTTAAAACTTGAGACCAATGGAAGCCAAAAAAGACTATCTAAATTTCATTTCTTCAGAATCGAATTGGGACGTATTAGTGACGAATTGAATAGGCCAAGATATATCAATGTAAAAATTGATTGCATCAGCACAATTTTGGCTCATCAGCATGGCCAGTGGCTGATGGGTGGGTATTGGGTACGAAAGGTAAGAAAAGGTGGTTGGATGGTGTAATGAGGTGGGGTGGTGAGTTTAACGCCTGTTGGGATGTTGGGATTCCTCTGGCCGATGATGCTGGGATTCCCATGGCCAACATCCTCCATCCCCCCCCCCTTTCCCTCCCCAATTTTTCCTCCTCCCCTTTCTCTCTCTTTCCTTCCTATTTTTCCTCCTTTGTCTCCTTTTTTCTCCCCTCTTCAACCCTCCATCTTCTCATCCCTCTTCTTCTTTCTATCTCTTCTTCCCCCTTTCCTTTCTTCCATCATTCCTCTCTTCCCTCCTCCCCTTTCCTTCTTTCTGCTTCCTTTTCCTTCTATTCTTCCTCCTTTTTCTCCCGGTTCTTCCTCTTTCCTTCCCTTTCTCTATCCTTTCCTCTTTTTCTTTTTCCCTTTCTCCCTTTCTGCTTCCTTTTATTCTTCCTCCTTTCCTCCTTTTTCTCCCGGTTTTTCCTCTTTCCTTCCCTTTCTCTCTTTCCCTCCACTTCCATTTATCTTTGCCGCTCAATTAGCCTTCTCCTCCCTCCTCCTCTGTGAATCTTGAATGGCCACCCGCTGGGCCCTATTTGCTTCTCCTTTCTTACCTTTTAGTTTATTCCTTCTCTCTCTCTCTCTCTCTCTCCCTCTCCTTCTCCCTCCTTGGCCCTTCAATTTTACCCATGGGAATAAGGTGTCTCCTCTCCTTCCTCCAATTTTGGCCCTCCACATCCAACCCAATAACCCATCGCCACCACCCCATCCGCCGTTCTCTCGACCCGTGGCCTTCCGTGTTTTTTGATGTCATTTCTGTGTGCTTTTCGAGTTGGTCCAACCAATCTTTTTTTTACCATACCAGATGAAAATGGATTTATTCAATTCCTTAAAATTATAAATGAACTGTTAAGGTATCCAATTTCGGATTTTCCGTTAAATCCAGCTTCATCATCGGCCCGGGGACTCATTTTTTAGTGTGTTTTTTGGTTTGGAGGCGGATTGGGACATTCCTAATCCGCTTGTTGTTGTCGTCCTTCCATCGCCCTTCCACTGACTTGGTGTCTTTCTTGGCCATTTCTTGCGCATTGGGGAAGGGGGGAAAGGGGTTCAGTGTCCGATTTGTGGTGGTTGCCAGGGGAATGCGCGAGAAGAGAATGCCGGCGGATTGTTCCGCCAATTAGCTATGCTCCTTTGGCCAACATTGCACGGGAACGGATCATCATGGGGTGGGATGATGGGGAACTTTCCCGAACTCATAAGGGGACATTCCCGGGTTCAATGTCCTCCAAAATATCCCCAAATGTCCCAAATCTCCCCGGGTGACTAATCCAAAAATGGGATTTGCCCTTCTCCTCATGCACCGATATTCTTGGTTCCTACATATTCCCCCGGGAGTTGTTTGACCTCTGTGCCCCTCGCTTCTTCTTGTCGGATGTTGTCATTCACTCATCCATTGTTTCCTCCCTCCCTTCCGCCCGGATGAGTTTCACATCAACATTCCCTAAAAATCAAAACATCCCTCCGGTGAAGCTTAATTTGGGTTCATAAATGATGAATTCATTCCTTAAACCCCTTAAATTTCATAAATTTACCAAAAATGTTTTTCCCCCTTTCCTTCCTCCCTTTTTGATCTTTCTCCACCCGACCAAATGCCTTCGCCGCGTCCCCTTCCCGCCGCTTCCGCTTCATCCCCTCCGCCCTCAGCGGCCGCGGTCCGTGCCCACCAGTCGCCCGCTTCGCCCACTGCCTCCTTGGTCCGGCACACCCTGGGTATTTTTTGCTTATAGAAAGGCATTGTTAATTATTTTATTTTTATATGGAAAAATTATTAAGACAGTGCCAGCGCCCTCCAGCAAACATTGGACCGAAGGAAGACATTCCGGTGCCGCGGATCGCTGGTTAGTTCGGAGAGAGAGAGAAGAGAGAGAGCAAGACCCTAGGCAGGGCTGAGGGCAAAGACATAGGGAACCCTGAGCCAGAATCAAAGAAGAGATTGCAAAGCCCTCATCAAATCCAGAATTTCGAACCAGACCTTCCCTTTTGCTCCGTCAAAAGTAGCTCAGGCGCCGTGCTTTATTTGACCATAACTTCTTTGGGTTAGGTTCATTTTATTTCCGACTTTTTGTTCTCTAACACCAAGAGCAATAATCTAAGTAAATCGATTCCTAGCTTGGCTGGCACTTAAATGTCCCTTTTCGGACAGATTCTCATCACCAATAAATTCCTTTAAGGACTAAAAACCCGTCATATGTATTAGATTTTGGGCCAATTTCCAGGGTCCCACCGTGGCATCCGCGCCTTCTGTGGTTTGTTCACTGTAAATTCCAAAACAAAATTGACCGTAACCCATTTCCGGAATTACCATATTACCGGACGCCCAGCCCACGCATCGGGAAGAGCGGCGGAAAGAGCTTCGATCTGGGCGGAGAAGCGGTGGCCGGATGTTCCGATAACAACGGATTGGTGAAGGTGAGGGGAGGGGACGAAAAGATGGGACATCATGGGTGGGGGATGGGGAGAACACTTTTGGAAAAAATGTTGGATGAATTGAAGGGAGTGGACTTGAGGGATTTTGAAGTGTTTAGGGGTTTCTTGAGGGGTTTTGAAGAATTTGTAGCCAAATTCCCATTGTGGCAAAATCCTTTTAAAAAAATTTTGAGAAGAGAAGCTCTTAGCTGACGAATTCTTGGTCCATTGGCAGTGAGGAAGGGACTCATCAAACTCAGAATTTCGAACCAGCCCTTCCATTTTGCGTTCCGTCCAAATGTTTTTCAATTTTCAAAAATCATTTATGAAAACTAAATTATTGTATCGCGAGTCGAAATGCCAATCGAACCTTCAACAGATTGGGAAAGTGAAATATGCCCAATTGGCCCTAATTTTGAGGGTTTATTTCCTTTCTTTTCCCTTCGGCATCATCACCATCCATCATCGTCATCATCATCTGGCACTTTGACACTCCCTGGGGGGTTTCTCCTGAGATTTGTCACAACATTTTTCCCGTAGCCACCGGTCCAGGGATTCCAATTAGGAAGCCCCTTCTCTGCCCCCCACCCTCGAGTCCGCCAACCTTTCGTTCGTCCCACCATTTCTCACGGGCATTCTCGGGATTCTTCATCTCCCCGCAGTGACTGTCCATTCATTACCATTTTCGCTCATTTTTGCTGATAATCGTCGTCGAAAATTGAATTTTGCGAGGAAAAGACCACCAAAGCGTCCCGGAGGGTGAAGTCTAAACGACAACCATCGACCGACTGCGCAATACTCACGGCCACAACAACTCATTGCCCATTCTTCCTCTTCCCGCGGCCATTTCGTCCACTTTTGAATACCCATGCCATTGCAAGTGTCCCTTTTGGAAATATTCGTGAATTATGGAAATATTTGCACGGAATTGGGGTTATTCGGATTTTCAAATCCCTTTTTATGTGTTTTTCAACTTCGAATTTGAAAAGTTTCCATCCAAACACGACATCCTGATAATGGCATTCCCAATGTCCCCATTCCTGGTTGTTAGGGGGCGCATCCGACACTCGCGACGGAAAGCGGCATCGCCGAGTCCGGAGATGGAACAGCGAATTTCGAGCAGAGATAGCAATTCCAAGTCCCCCAGGGCCGGATCCTTGTCCCCCAATCGCCAGTACAAAGCACCAACACACAAAAAACACAGCTGCTATGTTCCACCAACTTATCGCGCACCTGCAGAATGGCACCGATGCCGCAGGGCATCATCGATTCATGAGGCGAAAAATTACTAAAATTGGGGGGAGGGGGGGGGGAAGTTTGGAGTCCACATATCTAGTCTGGATTCTACTTAAATGAGAGCCAAAGAAAGAAGCCCCAAAATTTCCGGCATTTTACAGGTCAGCGCCGACTTCTTGCGTCTCCATGGCTCTCGCCAACAGTTTCGCTCTTTGCTGGGCCGTAAAAAATTGGGCCAACTGCCACCTGCCTATTCCGCCCAAATCGACTGCAGCTACGAGTCCAGCTTCGATTCCAACAGTCTGTTTGTTGGCAAACTTCACTTATCCGTCCTATTTTCCCGATTTTCCAAACTTTCCTGGGGGATTTTCCAATTCCACATCTCCTCAATTTTTGCTTTTTTTTCTCATCAGACACCGGCCCCTTTGGCCGTGGGGCGTCTGTCGCCCATCCCCTGATCAAGGTCGAAGAAGCTGGAGGGGGCGACGAACAGCGACGACCTTTGGCCAAAACAAGTGCCGCGGGACAATCGGCGGTAATATGGCTGGGCGACTCCCGGCAGTCTCTGGCGGAAAAACCGGCGGAGAACGGGGGGCCGCCACAGCAATTTCAGGTGCGGATTGAAAGAAACGGAAAAGGGACTGGCTTTGATTCTGATACACTCGGGATTAGCCGGTCTAGTGCTTATCCAATGCATTCCCCAATTACAAAACAACGTGTTTAATGGTTCATAAAGGAGCAGAATTTGCTAAAAAAAGGGTTAAGGTGCCAATTACCCCAAAAGCAGGTTAATTTTACCCGATTCAGAACTGAGCAACTGGGTAATTAGTGCCGTTTTTAGCAAATGGCTCCCCGGTTCCTACAAGCTTAGTTTCAGGCGGTGTTGGTCGGAAATGGCGGAGGCGGAAGCGGACTTTGTCCCCCGCCGTCGCCGGGGCCACATCCACCACATTCGGGGGCAGTCTGCTTTAAACGAAATAGCAGCAGGTGGGTAATGGAGTTTGGAGAGGAGAAGATGGGGTCGATACAGTAGATGGAACACCATACTTTTGGCTCATTGAAGTTGACAATTCGTTGTTTGTCTCTGACTTAGGTACGGCACCCCAATTGATGGCTCCGCAGTGAAAATGGTCTACAAAATCCGCTCCCAGGTGAGAGGACTCAGGATTAGGGACAAGCCGGAATCCGAACAAATTCCAGAGATTGTCCGACCGGGTCAGGATCACAGACAGGTGAGACTGGTGACCCTGACCCCATTGAATCCGAACCCCTTGGCCCCTCTCAGATGCCTTCTTCTCGCTATGCTCGGTCTGTTTTTCAGCTCCATTTTCCCCTTCCATGTGCCAAACCTCCCGAATTTCCAGGAATTTTTCTGATGGTATTGGACTCGGAACTGTGTGGCCAACACTTTTTCGGCATCAACAAAGTTTTTTATCCTCATGGGTCACCTTCCATAATATCTTCCCTCATAGGACCATCTCGTCTCCCTTTTGCTCCGCTCCCTGGTCCTGCTCTCCACAATGGCTTTACTCATCGGAATTGTTCATTTTCACTTAAATGAACTGAATTTGGACTTGGTGGATTGCGGGGCCGGTAATAAAATAGAGAGAAATATGTATAAAATGGAGGAATTAAATGTGTAGATGACTGGCGTGTGGTGTTGAGCTGGCGCCGTTGTTGGCAATTCTGCATCGAGTTCCTGCTCTGCTCCATCATGTGGGGCTGATGACCTATCCCAAAATATCATTTGTTTGGTTCCGAGCACCCATTCCAAAGTGCATTCANCCCCCCCCCCCCTCCCACATTCTTCTATCTATTCCATCTCTTTTTCCCTTTTCAGTCCCCTTCCTTTCACCGGCACAATCAAATGGTTCGTCACCCCCATTTTCCTTCCCATTCCCACCAATTATTATCAATTCATTGCCCTTTTTGAGGTCCTTCGTGGAGTCCGCCCGTTCCTGGAGCACTGGCGGCGGCGAATCGGCACGCAATGTTTATCGGGAGGAGCGCGATGTGCCGCTGGACACAGTTGGAAATGGACTTAACATATGAAAATATTCCATCTTTGGCAGATTTTGTCGCTGCTTATGCTCGGGAGGCTGTATTTGGTGGGGCGGTGGCAAGTGAGTGAACAGAAATCACATTAAAAGGCGGAAAATTTGTCACCTTAGGTGCTACACTCCAAACAGTTCCAAGTCAGTTCCACAGCCCAGCAGAATGGTCCCATTTGGTGGTTGTGGACACCCCGGTAGCAGGGGTGGACACGGGCCCGGCCCGGGCTTGAAATGATCAGGTTCTTTACCGGGTCGGACCGGTCCTGCATTTTTAAGGCCCGTTTCCAGCCCTGCCCGGCAATGTGCTCTTTTAGTCCTCTGTCACCAAACCCATCATGATGTCCTCCTTCCTTTTCCTTCTTCCTTCCTTCCCTTTTCAGGATGCCTCCACTCGAACACTCGCCGCCCTCAATCGGATCCAAGTCAACTTCGGATTCGTCCTCAAAACCGGTAAGTCCGATATCCCGAACTCTTGGGTGGAAAATCTCTTCCCCTTCTATCCCGACACTTTACCCCCCCCCCTCAGTTTTGGATCAGCGTCCAATGGTGTTCCTGTCCATCTTCCTGCTCATCTTCTGGTTTGACCATTACTTTGAACCAATTAGGGACACAAAAAGGGTAAAATGGGGCGGAGAATATTAATTTCAGCCTCAAAATTATTTTAAATTTTTATTTTAATTTTTTTGAATGAATTTTTCATAGGCTGATCACCGCCTGGTCCTTCGCCCAAGTTGAACGTCCCTATACGTTCGGACTCGGCGGGGACGATGCGTTTATCCTCTACACGAATGCGCTGTGGTTCATAGCCATTACTTTCAATGGTGGGAATGGGAACCTTGGTCCAGGGAAAGAATTGATTTGGATGATTCGAGAAATGTGCCGAAGAGATTGGCCCCCTGATCCATTTGGATCCATCCCCTTGTCTCTGATAGAGATGGACTTTTCGGGGTGGGCATGTGCCCGAACAAGTTTGGGATTGGGTCCCGGGCCGGGTTCCCATCGGTGTCTGCTCGATCAATCGATCTCCGATCGGACTTCTTGGCCATTCCATCCATCCTTTCACAGGAAATGGTTATGGGGACATCGTCCCAAGATCTTTGGCCGGCCGCTGCATCGCCATCCTTGTCGGGATCAGTGTGAGTGTTTGGTGGCCATATCCGGGGGTTACATTGGTCACTCCCTCTTGACCTTTGATTGATCTATTGACCTTTAATCCTATAAACAGGTCAAAGGTCAAATTGGCCAATTGACACAATTAAATTCGCCCTATCAATGAGATTGAAGATAGTTTTCTCTTTGAGAAAATTTTAAAAAGCATTTCTTTCTAGGGGACTAAATTGTTTTTTTATTCCTTTCTTTCTAGGGAGCAGTGATCTCGTCCATTCTGATCGCGGTCATCTCCCGCAAGATCCTGCTCAGTCAGGGACAACGGAATGTCAACTCCTTCATGGTTCCATATCTCTCAACCTTCTGCTCAATCACAATACATTTTCAGAACGATGCCAGCCTTACTTTGGCCCACAAAAATGCGGCAGCGGTGGGTGATCGATGATCATTGAACCGACGATCGATCGATCGGATTCTGATCAGTCCGATCGCTCTTCCTTCCTTACCTCCTTATCCCCTCCCAATTTTCAGCGTGTTCTTCAAAAAACTTGGCTGATCCATCGATGTCTACGGAGCAGCGAAGTGTCGGACCACGTGTTGCGTCGGCATCAGAGAAAATTCCTAGGCGCCATCTACCAATTCCGACGAATTAAAAACAAAATGCGAACTTTGGGTGAAAACAGTTCCGCCTCACTGCAGCAGCTGAACAGGGTGAGAAAACGGGGAGAGGGGATTTCAAGACTCACAAAGACCAAAGTTCGAACCTATCGGGCAAAAATTCCTTTTTTGGATTTTATGCCTTCCCCGTGGATTTGGTGGTCTATCTATCCAAAAAAAATTTGCCAATTTTGGTTCTCATTGTCAGCTGATGACGGAGATGCACACAAACACGCAGAGGCTGGCACTTGCGCAAGAAGAAATTCGGCTCCAGCTAGAGATCCTGCAAAAGGCATTTTTCAGCCATTTTGAGGGACAGCAACAGCGGGGGACGGCGGTGGAAGCCGAGCGACAGCAACCCCAGTCGCCGCCCTCTCTAGCGGCGACAACGGAACAGTCGCCGCCCGCCGCTGTGGGGACATTTTTTCCGGTGAGGGAGCAGGGAACCCAATCGGCAAACAAATGGGACAATGTTGCATTTTCAGAAAAGACAATGAGAAAAGAAGCACCATGGAGGCGGCACAATCCGAATACCTTTCCCTCCCCTTCTCTGATCTCTGGTGATATTTTTAGAGGACAAATTGTTAAAATATGTTAATAAATTATTCATAAAATACAACAATTCGATTTAAAAAATCCATCCTTCTGTCCTTATTCTTTTAATGCATTTTGGATCCGTTGGCTGCGATTCTCGCGAATTTGCATCGCCCACCCCATAAAAGGTTCTTGGCTGAAGGCGTTCATAGTGGAATCGAAGAATTCGCTCAAGTCCAGGCCAAATTTCTGCTCATAGGAATTCGCTTGGGCCAGCATGTCCAGCTTGTCCAATTGCTTTACCGCCTAATTAATTAATTAAACAATTAATTAATTAATTAGTTAGTTTTAATTTGCTGACTTTTGCCTCCGCGGTCTCCGCCGCTTCGTATTCCTTCCATAACTCGATCCAATCAGCGCCCACAACCGCGGGAACCCAACTCGAAATCTCTTCAACAGCCTTTAAAAAGGGGTCTAAAATGATATGCAACCAAATTCCCCTTTCCCCACCCTAAAATGCCTTTTTCTCTCGCGCAAATTTTTCCTCATCCGAAATTCCACAGTGCGGAGTGATATCTATATTCAATAAAATGATGGAATTTCAAGAGCAGAGCAAAGAAGGCTGGCAATAAAATGAAAACGCAAATCCACCTCCGATGATGGCTTCCCCGATGTCATGGACCTACATAAATTGTTGGATTATGCTTGAGTTATCCCAAATTCCAAGAAAAGAATCCTACCAAGCACATCCGCACACATCTGTGCACATCCAAATCCTTTCGCAAATCCGACAAAGTCATTGCTTAAGGGGTTAAAAGGTGCAATGAAGGCAAGGGAACCCACCGAGCACGGCCATCCGGTACATATGCGCGGCAACGGTTTCCGGCTCCGGAATCCCAACGAGTACCCAACATGAAAAGAAAGAACTTTGGGTTATTTGAACACCAAAATTATTAAATACCAGTCCTTTTCAAGTGCTTCAAGCGATCGAGGGAACTCAAAAGACTAAAAAGGTCCATTTGAAGAGTGATGGGGTTATTGAAGAGTGATCAAGTAATTAAAAATTCGTCCAAAAAAGAGTTTTTAATGTTAAATTCCTTTAGCAATTAATTCTATATATCGCATTTTTAATTTTACAGAAAATGGATTAAATGCTAATAAAATAAGAAAATATCATTTTATTCCATAGAAAGACATCATCATACAAGAGGTCAAAGGAAAGAATGCCTGAGAATTCAAATTGATTTGAATAATTAATTAAGGTCACGTTTCACGGAAAATGCTATGGGAGATGAGAGAGACCAGATCCTTATTTGGACTGTTCCTCCGGGCCCAGTTCCTCCAAGTCCAACTCACGGCAGGCATTCTCGATGGTCTCAATCTTGGCTTCCTCCTCGTCCAAAATGCTTTGCTGCACACGGAGCTATAATGAAAAAATGACCAGATACACAACTTTTTATAGGCCATGTTCAAAAAAACAGACCATCAGAATTTTGTACTCCAGTTTTTCAATGTCGTCCATTAACTTTTGCTCATCGTCGTGATACTCCTGGCCATCGGTGAGTTTTTCGACCGGTAGGGTGACATTCTCGGGAACAGAGAAGACGTATTTGTCCAGATAATCCTGTAATACATCCATAATCGGTGTGATAAAGCACAAAAATCTCAATGCCGAACCTGTGCCTCGTAGAGAATCATCCCTAATTTGCCGTTCTGGAGAATGCGATTGCTCAGCTGTTGCTGGAGGCCTTTGTACTTCGCCTGATCCATTCGGTCCCTGTCCGACAGGTTCAGTGTCTCGATGACCTTTTGCATGAGGACGCCTTCAACAACCTCGTCCCAACAGTTGGTCAGCACCTTCTGATCTGTTTAAAAAGGAATCCATTAATGGATGAATGGAATCGCTTAAAAAGTTAAAAATTGGTAAGAGAAAAGAATTCACTTACATTCTTTGATAAATCCTCTGCTGGTAAAGCCAAGACACTTCACCTGCCGCTCGGGCAGCGACATTTCGGCACTTCCGTCCTCAGTTTCCACAGTTTTATTTTCCATTGCTGCTATATTGACTATCATGGATATAATGAAAACAAATAAATTTAAAAACATTTTGCTTGTGACAAGCCATAAAATGGAAAAATATATTCTAGTATATTTATATTCATTTTCAATGCACGATAAGATAGAGTATACGTATATCCATCAAATAAATCCCAACAGTTGGTCTCTCATTTTTCATTTGATCATATCCCTGCAGTTGGTTGCACCGATTTTTGAGCTGTGATCAGTTTTTTTCTGAATTCAGAACTCTTGGCCAATTCGAGTGGTGTCTTGTCCTGTCGATTCTTTCTTTCCAAACTTGCGCCACAGCGTACCAGAAGCAACGCCACCCAAAAAAAAAGTTAAAAAAAATATTTTGATCATTTAATCCAATGTTTTATGCTTTACTTCCTGTTGGTCATCTTCGCAAGCCAGGTGTAATGCTAAATTTGTTAAATCAATGGAACAACCATAAAATGGAATTCAGAATAGTTTTAATTTTTTTGTTTAATTAATAAACTTACGAGTGTCTCCATCTTGGTCGGCCAAATTAACTTGAATTTTGTTCCGATAGAGCGGATTCATTAACAAATTCACAATTCGAAAGTTTCCCTGTGCAAATCAATAATAGTAATTGAAAAAATAAATATCAAATAATAAAAACAACTTTGCTAGAGGCACGATGCAAGCATGTTGCCCCTAAAGACCCAACATAAAATTGGTATTAAACATGAATATTGGGGGACCTCGCTCGTCTTGCGCATTAAGTTCGGCACCATTCTCGATCAATGCCTTAACGAGCAATTAATTAAAATGAAATTCTGCAATACCTGTGCAATCGACAAATGGTTTTTTGATGCGGCATAATGTAAAGCAGTGTTATGCGAATTATTCCTAACAAAAAAGTTAAATTTATCACAGAAATTAACTGGCACCTATGGTTTACGTCCACGTGGTAATTGTTCAACAAATTGCACACAATTTCGAAGTGACCAGAAGAAGCTGAAAAGGAATTATAAAGTTGTGATTAATTATTGCATTTCGTATATTTTCACTTGCTATCAATAAAAGTGTCCAGCCATTGTCATCCTCGGCATCGGCCAACTCGGGTCTGGAAGTCAAAATGCGATTGACAAGGTCCAAGTGGCCAGATCCAGCGGCGTAATGCACAACAAGACGCTTTGATCCATCAATGTGTCCCAGCAACTCGGGGTGCGAATCCAAAAACTGGTCTGACTGACCGAATTTTCTGTCTATAAGAGAAAAATTGTGGCAATTGAAAATATTTTTAACTCACGGTGCAATAAATCGACCAATTCGTTGAAATCCTTTTCCTTCCCACTAATATTCATGGTCCTTATTCGCTATAATAGCTTTTGTCGGTTTATGAATGGGCGAGAGTGAGTATGAGTATATATCATCATTTTTCGTAAAGATGAGAATGACTCTAGAAAATACAGTATCATTTAATATTTTATTTTTGAAATGGACAAATCTTACTGTCTTTTCTTTGAGATTACAATAATAAGTAGAATTTGAATAAGATCATTTTGTTTTGGAGCTATAGTAATAAATAAAAAGATATAGCACCGTGTCTAGATTCAATTCAAATACAATCAAATAACAATTGGGGAATTGACAATCATCAGGTAGGCACATTCAAAGCTTTCTTTCTCAAGTTGACCGTCCTTTTCCGAAATGGGATCGATAAGGGTCTCCTTCTTTACAATTGTCTTGTCAGTCATTCCACTGGCATCAAATGTAACAATCGGCGGAATATATTTAATGCCCAGATTCTTCGAAATGTGCACAACATCGGCTATGGTGCAAAAATCAGAAATATCGAAATATTTTTCAAGGACGGGCGTTACCAATGGTACCCATCTTGCTAAGCATCCCAAAGCGATTGTATTTATCAAAGGTGCGTTCTTGAATCCAGTCCGACAAAGTGTTCCTAAAGGCATGTTTAACAGCTACCCAGACAATGGTTACCACTCTACTTCAGTTTCTCACACCGAATGTCTTCCATACTGGCTTTGTAAATAAATTCCTTTTCAAATGCATTGGTTCCCTTCATTGCTGTAAAATGCGCCAACAGCCTTCTGAAAAAGTAAAAACCATTAACACATTATGGATGTTTTCACACTTTGCCAAATTTGTCTTTTCGTGTTGGGCAAGTCGCACATAGGCCTCAATCATAGTTATCGATTGCAAGGCCAAATGGAGTGGAATCAGACGCTCAATCCGACTTTCAACCGGAGTGGAGGAATGAAGAAAAAAAGGTTCCAGGTCAAGTGTGTTTGGCAAGAATTGACCAGTAAGAAACCGATGAGAGAGTTCACCATTGAAGCGATCGATGCCAATCTGAATTATGAAATATAATTAAGATGCAAAATTTAAGTAGTAAAAAATCCAATAAATCATATATACTTCAACAAGAAGTTGTAAACAAGTCATCGGCTCCAAGCGTGGGAAAATTATTTCATTGGGGTTTCGCATGCGAAGCATCTTAGCCAGAGATGACACTTTGTTGGCCTCCACAAGTACTCGGAATTCTCCCGTTTGGAGTTGATCGTAAATTTGTTGAAAGACGCGACGCAATACATCGACTGATTTTACTGTTTTCAGTATGTCCCAAAGCCGATCGGTGAAATCGAATGGATAAACTGGTTGAGAATCTAATTTGTCCCTGGCACTTTTGATCAATTGAACAGCACGCTCAATGACATCTTTCTGATCTTTGTTTTCGTTGTTCCCTGTCCAAGGTAAACAATTCGCTCTAAGATGAGCTGCTAATTGCGCAAGATAGCGAAGCTCATTTATCCGATCTGTCAGAAAGATTCGCGAATCCATCCATCCTGGTTTGAATTTCTGTAATATTTTTTAACTTTCTATTAAAGAATCAAGATCTTACCACGGTAACCGACGCATTGGCAGGTGGCATTTGTAAATAGCGATGATTAGACTTCTTGTCAGGATTCCATTCTGCCTCAATGCTAAACATTGCCGGTACAAAATTATTGTTCGTCTTTTCCATGAGTATTGTATCGTCAAGAACATCGAAATGGCAACGGCATTGCACTTTGCTGATTGGGAACTTGTTGAGATCCGAGCAAAGGTTATCGAGATCATCAGTGGCAATGGAGTAATCACCTAAAGGCAATGTTTGATAAAGTCAACAATCAACAATTGTTTACCCAAATATCGGGATTTGAATGTGGTAATGAGTTTGTTTGCGCGTTTCATCCCAAAAAGAAAGATTCGTTGGAAGCTATCTCCTTCGGAAAACAGCAACACAGTGTGATGAGAGAGATCATCAGTGAAGAAATTGTTTGTTGAAAATCTGAAGTTTAGGATTTAGGTGATAAAAACCAATAAAAAAGAATCCCACTCGTTGATAAGTTGATGTGCCTCCATTTGCGGGATTAAATGCAAATCAAAATCGAAGAAACGGTCAAAGGAAGTGATTGCGCTGCTCTCATCAAACCGCGCCTTGTTCTTCGCCGCCATTTTGTCCAGCTTCTCGATTGATAAAAATGTCACTTTCAATGGGTCACCCTCCAATTCACAATCCATTGGCAAGTTCTCCTTATCTTCCTCGCTCAATCTGCCCGTTTTCTTGCCAGATAATGCTGTCTGACATTGTGCCTCAATTACCTTCGCTTCATAACCCTTTGATTTGAATTAAAGAATAGTGAAAAATTATGTTAAATCACCGTAATTACCTCTGGTTCAGGTAGGTCAATGACAAGGACACGATCGCCTATTTCTCGATGATGGCAATGAATAAATGGCACGTCATCGGTCTCAAAAAGCCTAATTCGGTAACGATCTCTCTAAATCAGTAGGAAAGGAATCAAAAAGAATATTTAGAACACTCACTAAGAGTGCATGTCCATTTTCCAATTGTTTTATGGTAATCATACCGGCTAAAAATAGAAAAATAAAAAAAGAAGTAAAAAAGGAGAAATATTTATAAATGTAAAAATTATAGAGGCCCGAAGAGGTGGAAAATTCATTCTTATTTATAAAAAATGTTAAAGCCATAAATGTAAATTGAGGATCTTTTTCATCCCTTCAATTCTTCTTCTTTCTGTGCAACGAATGACCATAAACAGCTCTTTGAATTCGAGGTGTTTCACCAGAGCCTGCCGCCGCTTGATATACGACCAAAGATGCCAATATGCAATGAGAACTTAATTATTTTTTTCACATTGTCATGTAAAAGGTATTAATTTTTACATTATAAAGACGATATATTCCAGCCGATTAACGAATTCATTGCCGCAAATTGCATACCATTCCAAACCATCTTCATAATGCATCAACTTGCTTCCGGGTAGACAATTGAAATTGAAAAAAGGATTGTCGAACTTATCAGAACAAAGATGAGATACATTCTTAGAACACAAAAATATAAACAGCTTAAAAATAAGATTCTTTTTTTACTTTTTCACAGGAATTAAGAGGCTGATGTAATCCTTCGCTAACAATAAATATTGGATCGGTTACAGACAATGCTGAAAATAAAAGTTATTTCAGAAAAAAAAAACCCAAATTTTACCAATTATGACGAAGATAAAATGAACACAAACTGCAAGTGATAATTCATCAAACCAATAAGGATTCCCTTTGTGAGATTCAGGATTTGAATTGCGGCGATCGGCAATGTAAAAAATTGTTAGCAAAAATGAAATAAGTAAAAGGACAACGGCATCGAGAGGTATGTTATAAA
>LDKF01002532.1:7557-26418 GCA_001026735.1 Rotylenchulus reniformis | reverse complement strand
CCCAAAATCATCCAGCAGTAGTGTCCTCCTCTTTGTCCTTCCATGGATCATCGAAGATGTTTTGCAGTCTCCGCATTTCCATGCTCAATGCATTCATCTCCTCCTGATCATCACTCTGAACTGCTCCAACTTCTTCTTCTGCTTCACCTTTTTGTTCCATTTTCATCTCTGAATTTATTGCAGATACTGCTCCAACTTCATTGCCTATTCCCATGTTCCGCTCAATTTTATCGTTTTCAAATGTTTCAGCCGCTCTTTGTCCATCCATGTTCAACTGCTGCAGCTGAACAGCTTCAGCTTGTGCTCCTCTTCGTTCCTTGTTCATGTTCATCTCCCGCTCCTTTTGAACATCTGCTGAAGCTTTTTCTTCTTTCATTACCAGATTCTGTCTCTGTACTGCTCCATCTTCTTCTTCTTCTTCCTCTCTTCGTCCAAAGCTCTTCCGACCCATGTATCCCCTGTGTACTGCTCGAAGTTGTTGCTGGCTTCTTTGCCCTATGTTTGTCTCCATGCTTCCTCTGGATTCTGCTCCAATTTCTTCGCTTCCTTGTTGTCTCATATTTCTGTCCGTGACTTCTCCGGGTACTGCTCCAATTCCTCTATCCATCATGTTCTTCGAAGCTGGTCCAGGTGACCTTTGGCGATTACCCATGTCCGCCACCATTCTCCCCCTCAGCAGAAATGCCCCAACCTCTCCTCTTCTTCGTTCCGGATTCAATTCCATGTCTCTCCTCTGAACTGCTCCAACTTCTCCTCTTTCTCGTTCTGGGTTCAAGTCCATGTCTCTCCGCTGAACTGCTCTAACTTCTCCTCTTTCTCGTTCTGGGTTCAAGTCCATGTATCTCCTCTGAACTGCTCCAACTTCTCCTCCTCTTCTTCGTTCCGATTTCAATCCCGAATTCACCCTGTAAATGCCGTCAACTGGTCTTCTTGGTTCCGGGTTCAAACCCGTCGTATTCCCTCTGTGAATTCCACCAACTGAACTTGCTGCGATTCTGTTCATGTTCAGTTTATGAACATCTCCAACTCCTTCGTTTCGCATGTTCATCANACACGTGGAGCTACACCGCATGAGCTCCGTAACCATCAACTTTGGTGGCACGGACCTTCTTGGCTTATTCAGCCCAAGGAAAAATGGCCAGATGAATTAACCTTCAAAGTGAAAGATGACTCTGATCCTCCCATTGAGGAGGATAACCCAACCCATGTCAAACCGGAATTATCACTTCTCGCTCGAACACATTCGAGTAAGCCAGGGGAAAGACCTCTAATTGAGGTTTCACGATTCAGCACTTGGATTCATTTAGTCCGTGCTGTTCTTTTCATCCTTCGATTCTTCCACCTCACCTTTTACCGTTCAGGTAAAACCCTCCAACTTTTAGAATCTCGACGGAAGGATATTTCAAAGGTGTCCAAAGAAGGAACCTTCCAAGCCGAGGATATGGTCATAGCTCATAAACTTCTAATCCGAATGGATCAGATGGATGATGATGGCGAATTCATCCAATATAGGACCATTCTTGATGAGGATGGAATTCTTCGGTTGAAAACAAGGTTGGAAATGAGTGACCAACCATTTGGTTTTTCACATCCTATCCTCCTGGGCAAAAAATCAGCTTTGGTGGATTTTCTCATCCATCATTGCCATCGGAAAAGACATCATTTAGGGGTCGAGACTACCTTAACCGAATTCTTGTGTGAATATTGGACTCCACATGCTCGGGTTAAGGTCAAACAAGCTTTGAAGAAATGTCTTCATTGCAACCGAATGAAGTCCTATTCATTCGCCTTACCCACCATGCCACCTTTACCTGGCGAAAGAGTTCGACGTCAAGCACCTTTCCAATCGATCGGTGTGGACTTCCTTGGCCCTACTCTCACCAAATTATCCAGTGAGACAGTCAAAGTCTGGATTATCATTATCACTTGCCTAGCAACTAGAGCAGTTTATCTCGAGCCGATGCTCTCAACCACAGCTGAGGCATTTCTTAATGTCCTCCGACGCTTTATTAGTCGGAGAGGCAAACCGGACCTAATTTGGAGTGATAATGCCGCCACCTTCAAGTTAGCAAACAAAATACTCGAAGTCCTTTTGACTCCGGGACCAGAACAACAAATACAAGAATTCTTGGCATCCAACAAAATTCGTTGGAAATTTATTGCCCAAATCAGCCCTTGGGCTGGCGGATTCTATGAGCGCCTTGTCAAATTGTGCAAGGACTGTTTTAAAAGAACCTTGGGACGAAAAATCTTACGCTTTGATGAGCTTAACACCTTCGTTGCCGAAGTTGAGGCAACCCTCAACAATAGGCCAATCACAACAGTTTCTGATAGGGAAGATGGGCCAATGCCCCTTCGTCCTATCAACCTTCTCCATCCAGAAATTCGTGTGGTTTGGGAAACCACTTCAGAAGAAGTCCAGGATGATGAACATCCAGGTTCATCACACCTTCGTCTCGCTGCAAGGTTTCAAGCCCTTTGCGAAGCGAACGAATTATTCTGGAATAAATGGAGGAAGGACTATCTCTTGCTGCTTAGAGAAAGAGCTGTTTGGGAGCACAAAGGTCCCAGATTGCAAAAACATGAACAACCAAAAAAAGGGATGATCGTTCTCATTGGAGAAGATCTTGTCCCTCGAAATGAATGGATGTTCGGTCGTATCACTGAACTCCATGGTCAACCAGGGTCTATCCGAAGTGTGACGGTAGAAGTGCCTGTTCGTGGCTCGGCCAAGAAAAGGTCATCCGATATGCCCCGAAAATCCCTGTTGGTCCGACCAATTAATCGAATTTATCCACTGGAAGCGGGTCCAGAAATGGATGAATCATCACAAATAGATCATGAAATGGTCCCACCCAAAAGGCTTCTTGACCCTCATCTGGAGATGGAATCCCCAGAAGAGGAGGAACCTATTATCCAACCTGAATCATCAGGCCATCACATGATCACTCGTCGAAAAGCTATAAAGCCTAACGCAAGCACAACACTTGCACTTTTATGCCTTTTTGGGCTAAGTTTATTTTCAGAAAACACTGATGCAATGATCTCCCGGAAAAGGAGATATCCAATAAGCAAATGTGATGAATGTTTGGTTTTATGTGCTAATACGGGTGTTACCATAATAACACCACCTGAAATCAAACTGTATGAAATTTGCTGTCAAGATGGCCCTTGCCACAGCCAAGAAGGAGTACCCTACTTGGAATTACAACTTCCCAAGGAGTTGTTACACAAAGAATACCGCTGTGAGGGTACCTTTTGGTCAGAAACAAAAAGGACATTCACAGCGAATGCATCCTGTCCTGCCGTGGAAGAATGTCTCCTCACGGATCATTCTTTGGGACTAGCTCATATTGTTAACCCACATTGTCACCCATTTAAAGCAGTAATGATCGTGGGTGGCATTGCCACTGCCGTATTTTGGGCAATTGTTTTTCTATGTGTCATCCTCCGACACATCCTAACAAGTCTCCGTCTGGTTCTGGCACCTTTTATCCCCTTTCGAGGGGGTAGATATAGACGAAGACAGTTAGGATGGGAAGAAAATGGCGTTCCTCTAGTGGAACTTCCAAGGGCTCGCCACCGCAGAGCTAATAGTACAAAAAATTGGACGGCTCGACAAATGGGTCCGTCGGTAATCCTTGCACTCTCTTTGCTCCCCGTTCCCGTTAACGGAGGAGCACAGCCAATTGTGGTCATTGCAAAAACGGAGAATTGCATCACTACAACTAGTGAACCCATTTGTACTATTGAGACTTCTATAACTCTCACCTTATTGCCAGCTGGGCAAACTAATACCCTACTCTTACGGTCAGAGGAGGGACATAATCTTGGGTCCGTCCAGATCACCATACGAACCTTGACTTTGGATTGTCAAGATTTTACCAAGGCATGGCTTCGCTCTTACTATGTTACTACCATATCTAGTAAGCGTTGCCCATCAGCTGGTTCTTGTTCAGGTGACTTTTGTACAAAGGTCCGCCCGAACACATCAATTACTGAACTGCATGAAGCATCATCCTATCCAGGAAGAAGCTTCTGCATTGATAGTTCAGCTTTCTGGGGCAATAATTGTCTTTTTGGTGTGACCAACCATGGAGCCTGTTTGTTTTATAGGTGGTATGCCATACCACGCACACATATACCATATGAAGTCATAGGGTGTAACACCTGGGAGTTTGGTGTTTACGCCAACTTCCAGATTGAATCCTATTTTGATAGCAAAGGTGCGTTGGAAACAATACTTCGGCCAGGCCACACCATGAAATACAATAATGTGAGTTTCTCACTAATTGGTGTGACTCACCCACCAGCTCCATTGCTAAATGCCAATTTCCTCTTTGATGGGAAAAATATGGCAATTCTTCGGGATCCTTTACCGGATTTGCTTTTTTGTCCGGATAAAATATCCATGCAGAATTTTAACTGTTCACTCTCCGCAGAGTCTTGTACGGAGTGTTTTCCTGACCACGAAAGTGGTTCAGTTGCCTGCGAATGCAGGTCGTTAAACCTAGAAATGTTGATGGAAGATCCGCAAAGGAATCTTCCCATCAACTTTTATCACCATCAGCTTCGCCATATGGGCAGAAAGCCCTTTGCATTAGCGGCTTATAGCCCTATCCAAATGCATATATCCATAAAGAATCTCAAGGTTGCCCTGGAACATCCAGGCAGCAAATGTACTATCATCCCAAGAAACCTTTCGGGTTGTTTCAATTGCGACACGGGAGCTACAATTGTGTACAATTGCTTAACTTCACTTGGATCAGCATTAGCAGAGGTTGAATGTGAAGATGGAACCAAATTTTCCACTTTCTGTGGACAGAATACCACAGAACAAACTAAAGTTCTTCCTTTTGCTGATCCGGAAGTCAATGTTCATTGCAGAGTTGTTTGTCCTGCAGGAAAAACAACTTTTCATTTGTCTGGATCCCTCCAGTACATACCAATCAGCCCAAAGATCAAATTTGATCTTATGGAATCTGATACGGTGGAAAAGATGGATATCATGGATCCATTCGATTGGTTTTATTCCCAATTAAATTGGGGATTTACTTTGAGCATTTTATCATTGCTCAAACCTTTCCTTTTCCCAATTCTGGCAATCTGTGGGTTATTTGTTTTGTTGATCACCATCAAATTTGTGATCATGAATCGCCTTTGTAGGCTCTTCTTGGGGCTTCTGTTTTGTCTCAATCCATGTGTTTTTGTCGCCCCGGCCGGAGGCTCCTTCGGAGTGGAAGCAAGCTCAGGCGGAAGCGGCAGCAACGGAGAAGGGGGTATCCCCCTTGAAAAAATTTTCGGCGCAATTAGCGCACTTAAGCCGGATAAAGTCGTAAAAAGTTGGCCAAAACTGGGCAACAATGGGGAACAATTTTGTGAAGTCATAAAATTTATTCTTCCCGCCCACCAAGGCCTATCAAAACTTGCCTATATAAGGGAATCGGTATTCCCATGCCATTATTCATTTTTCATTTTTGACATCTCACCCCAAAGTTCACTCCCATACTTCTCCTTCCCCATTATGTTTTGGGGAACATCCTCAAGTTCTCCGCCAAAAGCGGTGGAACCGTCGACTCCATCCTTAGGAGTATTGGTCGACCTCGAGGGTCCGACCAAGCATCCATGGGATAGCCGAGGAAGAAATCCTCCGGCTGACCTTAAGGCTTTTGAAGCTGATATGGCAGCCATTGAGGCTAAGATCGGGGTTATCGATGAATCAGCCATCGATGCAGCTCTTTATCCCAAAAATGATATCGTACCAGATGGGTACGAGGGGCGGATGAGGTTGGACTTATGGATTGATCAGATCCATGGTCCGTTGTGGTATAGGAGTCCCGACGTCAGGCGGGCTGTCGACCATCGGTTGCGAATGGTCACCCAACGGGGTGCCCTATTGATCACCAAACATTTGTCACCAAACAAATTGGTTGATTTCGACGGGTTCTCTGGAAGGGGACCCGGAAGCACCGAATTTATGGTAGGACGCACAGTCCTCCAATATTTTGTCCGAAGGGGGATCCACTACTTGAATCCCAACCTTCCTTGTCTCCTGGAAATGGGAGGATACTCCCAGCGCTTACACGCAATTCACCATGACTACTTTCCGTTGGAAGTGATTGATATTCGCTTCCGCCCCGGAACTGAAATGGATCTAGTCGATCCGGTTGGAACCTTGATCCAACCGCTCAGCCAAGTTACCATAAATACTCCAACCACAAAGTTGGATACGGTGGACAAGTTGGACATAATCCAACCAATTCCTGACAAGGATCAGGAAAGGCCCATAGAAACCGTGGATAAAGTAGAGGAAAAAACCTCTTCCCCAACTCCTATACGGATTCCACCTTCACCTCCACCAGGACTGAGTCAAAGAAACAAGAATAGTTGGGAGGACGACTCGAAGGACTCGTTTTACCAACCATTTGAAGCCCTTAGGGCTAAGGAACCTTCAAGTTCCAAAATAAAACCCAAAAGGGGACCTGGCCATCACTTATCATACGCTTTTAAACGCGTCAAGGAAAATAGGATGACAAAACCAAGGGAAAGGTCCCCCACTCCCTTTCCTAAGAGTCAAATTTTGACTCGAAAGAGAGTGAAAATTGAGGGTACAATTCTGTTCCTACTCATAGCCCTTATATCCCTTACCGCCACCCCCATAATTGCCCAAACCACACAAACTGAAAGGACTTTCCTTTCTAAGATCGTCCATTTATCCTTTTTTGTTTTCCCTCTTCCACTCGGAGAGGATAATCCGAACATTTCGGAGCATTTTATGACCGGGGCAATAAAAGGGCAACTCTCCGTGGTGGAATTGCCATCTCCTATAGGAGGAACTGCTATTATAAAAAGTGAGTCAAACTCACTTCATCCATTCATTCCAAGAAACCGCGCAATGCCGAAAGTTTTGCGCTCTCCTCCTCCTTCTTCCCGCTCCTCTTCTTCTTCGTCCTCATCTTCACACTCCCGCTCCTCTTCCTCCTCCCGATCCTCCTCTCCAGACAATTCATCTGTCTCTGCGGATACGGAGCGATCGGGTATCTCACCGGCCCGATCAGATGAGACCCTCGGTATTGGACCCCTTGAGGGTCCTGACGGACCGATTGAGTTGGAGGATTTTTTAGGGGATGGGAGTGCGATAGTGGGCGAGAGCATGAAACCAACTGTGGAGTCTTCGACTCCACCCGAGTCCATCAATTCCCCCTCCCAATATATTGACTGGGAGGCAAAGGAGGTGAGAGAGGAACGACGTGCCACCGCCACACCAACATGCGGTGCTTGCGGAAACCGCGGGCACAAACGGCACCAACGGGTATGTCCGATGTGGGGTGGAGACGGGAAAGGCGAAAAGGCCAAGGGAGGAAAAGGTGGAGAGAAGAGAAAGGGCAATAAAACCCACAGCCCTTCCCCTTCACCCTCCACCAAAGCGGTGACCCAATCCTCTCTGCCGCCTCCTCCCTCAAATCCTCCACCCCCACCCCCCATGCCAAACATAGTTATCGAAATCCCTCCGATAGAGGGAATTGGTAACGAGAAAGGGCAAAAGGTGGAGGAGGTCAAGAAGAACAAATCCGCTAGAAAGCGGAAATTACCAAAGGCACCGGAAGGTGCCCAAAAAGGGAACACCTCTTCTTCCCATCCGCCACCACCTAAAAAGCCGAAAGAGGTGGATATTTCCTCCTCCACTAATTCCTCCCCCATTAAACACGCCAAAAAGGCGAAAAGAATGGAGGGAGAGACGGGGAAGAGATTGAAAGGGGCGATTAATGAGCCGTCGGCGGTGGCGGCGCCCATAAAGAACACCGAGAGACCCCCCATCCTCCCTCCATCATCATCCCCTGTGGGTATGATCACCCACTTAATGGGTCCAATAGATCAGGAAGACCCAAAAAAGGGCCATTCGGGGAATTTCTTTACCCCCATCAAGGCTAATCCCCCTCCGAAAGAAGGAGAGAGTTCTAGTCCAAAGGAGGGAAATTTCCTCCCAGAAAACACCGGGAGGAGACTACTTCCTCCCTCCATCTTTATTCCCACCACTTCAGAAATGGTGGAAATACCAGATTATGGACCGGTGCCCATAACTGAGGCACCACACCACTTATGGTCCATTCTGGCCACCTTTTTCAATTCATTGTTTCCCCAGGCCCAGGCAAATCCGTCTGGGCAGGCAAGATTGCCTGGAACAGTGACTTTGACTGGTGGGAACGCGGAACCGATGGGCCCGAGAAGATTTCCACGGGCCCCCGATGAGTGATCCAGGCGCGGCGGCAGATCTGTTGCCGGACCGAGAGGCAACAGAGCCAAAGGCTACTCTCGACATGGGGTTTTTCACTCTTAGGAGTTTTCCCCTAAAATTACAAAAACATTACAAAATAAGAAAACCCAAAAAAGGACGATGTGATCATTTCAACATATTTTTTCTTTGATTGTTCCCTAATTTCGTCATTAATTTCCCATTTTTTGTCCCTTGCCCCCATTTTATCGCCTTTTCCGTCCGTCTCCAATTTTATTACCCTTTTCTTTCTCCTTTGTACAGTCCGGTTTTTTGTTTCCTAATGTACTAATCCGGGCCACTATAAAAGGGCCCCAAAATTATCCATTGGGACTCTTGATTTTCCCTCTTGCATTTACCATATTTATCCGCTTCGTGCATATTTGTTTGTGATATAAATAATTTGGTGAATTGTTTCACCTTTGGATTTGGGGGAAATTTTGGTGGACTTGGTTCAGTCCGTCCGGCAAGAGTCATTCATCCTCAAGGGAAATTGGTTGGGGACCATCACCACCCACCCTCACCATCAGTCCCTTTGGTCGTCTTCTGTGGAATTCCTTCACATGCCCAAGGTACACCTAACTATCCTATTTAGGCACCCTTTAACTTTTTTTATCCTATTTTTAACCAAAAATAAAATTGTGCGGTTATTCGAGGGTTCTGAACACGATGGCTTAATTATTTTTCGAATTTTAAACCTTTGCAAATTTACGACTTTTTGACTAGAAAATGAGCTTTTACCAGTATTTTAAACTGTATTAAATGTATTAAGTTGTATGATGTGTTCGGCGGGAGTGAAAGGGATCAATTTGCTCAAAAAATTGGCCAATGCAATCTTCATGGCTCAGAGAGCATCTACTTTTCATTGGATGAAAATGGGCTGGCAGTGGTAACAAGACATCCATTCCAGTGGATTTGGCAGAGAAATTTACTCACCGGGGACAAATTGGAGAGAGCTCGCCAAGAAATGTGCAAATACAACGAACGAATTCGAAAGGAGACGGAAGAGGCAAAAAGGAAGGGGGACGAGGAGAGCAGAAGGATGTTGGAACGGATGAAGAAGGAGGAGGAAGAAGAAGAAGAGAAAAGGAGGAAAGAGATGGAAGAGAAGAGGATGAAGGAGGAGAAAGAAGAGAAAAAGAGGAAGAGGAACAAAGAATTGGAAGAGCAGAAGATGAGCAAGGAGACAAGGGAAGAGGAGGAGGAAATTGAGACGGTGAAGGTGCCGAAGAATCCGCCGATGAATTCTCCTTCTCATCAGCAGCTGATACCGTTGCCATTCGAATACACTTTTTCCTGGCCAACAAAACCACCCCGTATTTACTTGCTTGTGAGTTCCATTTTGTTGCAATTTAACATTATCTGACCCGGCAACAAATTAAGGGTTCTTGGTATGGGGGCGAGAACAAGATTGAATGCCAATTGAAATGGCACCAGGGACCATATGACAATGGCTCATTCAACTGGTCATACGGCACAACTGTTTTCCTGAATCCAGGCAATTTTAATCCATTCCAAGCAGTTGATCGGATATACCTTTTAAAAAGTCGACAATTTTTAGAATTTAAAATCTAAAAAAGATGCACAAGAAGTTAGTTGAATATGGACTAAGGACTTTTAAAGAGAATAGTATCAAATTCGTTTTATTCAGTTTTCAGATATTTTTTTGTAGAGTTGGGATTTTTAGTGCTAACAACCATCAAAATAGGTACTATTAAGTAATAATAGGTGCTAAAAAAAGTTCAAAATAAGTGCTAAAAAAGTCGACGATTTTTGTTATAAATTTTTCATTTTAGCGTCAAAAAACCGTATAATATATTTGTAAATAGATCTCGAAAATGCAAAAAATACTTTTTGAGATTGTCAGAGGGCATTTAACCAGGAAAAATTTCGGGAAAGATGGTTGAGGGGGTCGCCGGCGAGCAAGAAAAAAACGAATTTGGAGGAAAAAAATTTCGCTTTTTTATGATTTTATGAATTGATTACCTATTTTGCGTTTAACTAAGTATCCGCCGAAGAAAATTCCGAGTTTTTAACCTGTTTCTTTAAAAAATCAATTTTTTTGATGTTTTATGCAAAATTCCACTATATTAGTTAGAGGTTCTGATCTGACGGCCTCCACCGGGTTTTAAAATAGGTGACAAAAATTCGCTTGAAAATGCTCCAAACAACTTTAGGAACATGTTTTCTGTGCAAATTTGGCCATAAACTATGCGCCACTAGAATCCCATCTCTGGTTACATATTAGCTTATTTAGTAATTATTAGGTTATTTTTGTTTTTGTGCATATAAAGTATTTATAGGAAAATTGCATATCAATTCTGCACTGATTGTGCGCTTTATTCTGACACGTGGTGGGTTCATGTTCAAGCTGACGGAACTTATCAATTCATCAATCCATCGCCGCCAAATCAGGTCACACTTATTTGTTTAAATCAGTTTGGAATTTCCAATCGCCAATCGTAGGCCTCAAGGTTGACCCCCTTGTTAATGTATGAATAAAAATGATAATATTTTTATCATTTAAAATATTAATTTTTTTCATTTCTTTACTTTCTCAAGTAGGGTTTACAATGCAGCGTTCTGCGTCTTAGTTTTCCGCAGCAGCCAGCTGCAGAACGCAGAGGTGTTTACAATGCTGCGGCAAGTTTGCTGCGTCTTGCTGCTTCGGCTATACGCAGAAGATGGTTCGTCTGCGGCAAGCCATTTTTTGCTGCTGTGGCAAGCTGCTGCAGCAAAACGCAGCATTGTAAACACTTCTGCGTACTGCATCTAGCCGCAGCAAAAAAACGCAGAAGATTTGCCGCAGCATTGTAAACACCATCTCTGCGTTCTGCGGCTGGCTGCTGCAGAAAATGCAGACGCAGAACACAGCATTGTAAACGCATCTGCACTGCATTTGCCGCAGAATGCAATGCAGCATTGTAAACACCCCTTTAAGAAATTTTTGGCTAAGAAATACACGCAAGGTATTACTTTCAAGGATCAAAAGATTGGGATTTAAAAAAGAATATACCAATTAAAGTATAACCTGATCATAAAGCCATGTGTAAATCGAAAAATAAAAGAATTTTTATAGTTTTTCTTATTAATATAACGGGCAATTGGACAGAATTATCAATTTGTAAAATGTATTTATTTTATAGGGTTATTCCAGCTCAACTGGCGCTGGCAACAATCGCCCTTGCAATTATCCTGGAAGTGAAGTTTGAAAATAATGATGTGTATGGCTGTATTTTAAATTTTTGACCCATAATTTTACAAATTGTTTCTTCGTTTTTTGCATATAACTTCTGATCTTTAAATTTTTGACATGTTTTCGCCATTTTGAAAATAAAATTTTTCTACGCTTAATCTTATAAGGGTCCCGAAAAAATGAAACAGATATTTTGAATCTGAAAATTATTAATTTTTTACATTTATTTGATACCCAAAAAAAACAATAAAAAATTATGATGGATCACCCGATTTACAAATAATTGCTTCATTTTTATTAATTATTAGAATGCCTCTGATGTAATTTTCAGGAATTCCGGGAGAGGGGTGCTCTAAATTTTGTCACTCAATTTCCATTTTCTTCGGTTGTATCATCGAAAATCGGTTTCGAGGATTCGCATTTGAGAAAACATCCTTTTCTTTGGAAAAATGGTCAAAAAGATCGGTACTGATGGTCCATTTTGGTAGTTGGCGCAGGATCATTATTATCATTAGTCATGAATTTTGAAAATATTGATGTGTATGCTTGTATTTTTTTAATTTTTAATCTGCCATTTGCAAAAATTTCTTTGTTCTTTTTGATCCATAAATTTATGAAGTTTTTCGCCATTAAAAATAAAATCTTAATTCTAAAATAATTTGAGGGGTTTTAATGGATTACGAAGACAAAAGTTCTGTGTCAGTTTATTTTTTATTTCAAAAAGAAATTAAAAAAGCAATTGTTCCATTATTTCATATAAAACTTTAATTTTTTCTGTATTTTGCGAAGATTCATTGGTACATGCTGCTGATCGGTGCTAGGACACTATTTAAAAACCGCCAGATGGGCCAATCTGGTCGAAAACTTGTCTAAAGTTTGCTAGACCAAGAGTAGCTCTATCTTCTGGTATTTGAAATTTTTCGAAAATATCGAAAATAGGGTTTTGACGAAATTTTCGAACTTTTTGGCCGAATTTTGAAAAACCAGAAGATAGAGTTTAAAATTCTGCACAACTTTGCTTTTATACTTTTGGCCTAGCAAGCTTTAAAAAAAAGTTTTCGGCCAGATTGGTCCATTTGGCGGTTTTTTAAAGCCCAATTGGCGGTTTTTTAATGTCACTGATCCCACAAAAAATTTTATGGGAAATTAGGCCCGATTTTTTTCCCAAAATCTATAATCTATTTGATTTTTTGATAAAATGTGAACAGTTTGATTTTTGCTAAGTGTGACTCGAGAAGAAGAGTATTTGCAAAAATATAGAAACTCTTTCTTATTTTGTCTATGAATTTATCATTATTGTTTATCGCCAAATATCATAGTTGTAATACCTAAGTGTCAATGAGTAATTATTTTAATCATTTGTTTTCAAAAAAAATTGACAGATGAGTAAAAATCCAACAAGAGGGAGAGCATAATGGAGCGAATTGTTGAGGATCACTTTGATGTTTTGATGACGATAATCAAAGTAATAGTCAGGAGAATAAAAGTGCAAGCAATGCTTAAATATGAATTTTAATTTATATTTTTAATGGGAAATTGGATATGAGAAGGATGGTGGTGGGTGATCTGACCTTTCCGATCAATTCCCAAAGAATCGAGCAACCTGGGCACGGATTCGCTGCATTTTCAGCGGGAAATCCGGGGCCTTCCAAATTGCTCGGCCGATGATCACCTCCAGGTGCTTGTGATGGATGTGTTGGCGGCAGTGCGATTCGCCACCAATGGTTGACATGAACTTGACATGGCAAACTGCGCACATGTGGATCCAATGCTTCAAATGCCTGAAAACCGCCGGGGAAGCAACATAAAATGAAAATTGGGAATGATTAACCAGCTTAGGACCATCGTGAATTTGAAGCGAATTCCTTATAGAATGTTAGGGGACGAGTGAATGGGTGCTAGGACGTTAAAAAGGCCCAATGTGTCTGGCCAAAAACTTTTTTTAGGACAAGCTAGGCTGAAATTATAAAAATCTATTGTGCAGAATTTTATACTCTATCTTCTGGTATTTTTAATTTTTCGAAATTCGGACAAAAGTTCGAAATTTCCCAGAAATACCGAAAACTAGGATTTTATAGTACAAATTTCGAAAAATTAAAAATGCCAAAAGATAGAGCATAAAATTCTGCACAATGGCTTTTTATAAATTCGGCCTAGCATGTTATAAAAAAGTGTTTGGCCAGACTTGGCCACAATGAGCATTTTTTAACGCCCATATTGGGCCCGCTTTTTAAAAGTCCTAGCATCGAGTGAATGAACAGAGAAAAGAAAGTCAGACTACATTACATTTTATTTTAATGAAACATGCTTCCGTGACATAATCATGAGGGATAAAAAATGAAAATTTTATTAGATTTTTTGCATTAAATAATTGAGTTTATTCGGATAATTTTTTCCGAGTTATTCCATAATAGACCAAAAATCATAGTAAAAGAACATAAAATTTTTTCTTCAAATTATCAATCAGCCACGGAATCATCATTTCGAAAAATTCTTTAAAAGGATTTCATTCAAAAAAATTTGATTTTAAAATTTCTGATGATTTTTGGTTTTATTGGGGTTTTACATTAGACATTTATGGTCTTCAGTCATGCAAAGCAATCCATTTTTGCACTTGTTTTTTTTATTAAGAAAAATTTAAAGGGCAAATGTTTTCTTAATTCATGAAAAACAAATTAAATTCCCCGTATTTTGTCAAAATCCTGATCTCTGTTATTTTCGGCACAGACCATCATCATCCACATCATCAATCATTCTTATTAGTAGTGTTCCGTCACGAATGAGCTTAAATAAAACAAGAGATGTGCAATNGTTTAAATTTTTTTTAAAGAGGAATGGCATTGAATGACATTAAAGAGGAATGGCACCTACACCTACATTGGAATCTCTGACTCTCGAAAATGCACCCCCTAGGCCCCTAGGATTTCTTTTTGGTTTTACAATATCCGGCCTAATCCCAAGTGGTCCAGTCTCTATGTTGATAGCTCAAAATTAATATGATTTTCATTTCGTCAAATAATGATTCAACTAGTAGAGACCGGATCAAAACAAGATTTTATAAAGTAGTAGGATTGACAATCGATTTGAAAGACTTTCTCTGATAAATTATCAATAATGAAATATTTTAAAAATCTTGAAACTTGAGCAAGATCTGGAATTATGATCAAGATTTTTTCAAGACCAGATTTTTCAAGAATCTCGGTTCAAGATCTTTGTTGAACCTTTTCTTGTTTTCAAGATTTTATGAGAATCAAAATTTTTCAAGAATCCTAATTCAAGATCTTGCTTGAACGCTAACTTGTAAGTCCGGTCTCCAGATTCAACCCCTTTTTCGCCCCACCTATCCAACTTACGGAGTCGCTCCATTATCGTCTTCGTTGAACACTTCATCCTTGAACAGCTCATTCAGCACCGGATTCGGCGTGGTAAAACCATATTGGACAATTTTGATGGTCAGGAAAGGGTCAAGCCATTGCCAGGAACTGTCAGGGTGGCAATACAACCAGATCTAAAAAGGAATCAGAATGGGCATGCCGAATCAATATTAGACTGGTGTCTAAATCAAATTAAAACCTAAACTGCCAAAAAATAAACAACAAAATCTGAATAAAAAATCAAGGCTTATCCCACCGACTAAAGATCAAGATATTTGCACTAACTATCGGTAACAATTTCCAAAATTATTTAAAATGCCAAAAAATGAACAAAAGTCATATTTAGTCCAGCATCCAGCATGTCAGAATCAAAGTAAATTTGGTCAAGTTGTCTCCTTCCCCAACCATACCCGAAGCGGAAAGTGCTTCCGCTTGCCTTCGCGCCATTGATCCGCTACGATATTCCGCAACTCTGCAACTTGGGAAAGTTGTTCATCTTGCTGCAGTTGCACAATGAGAAAGCGCAAATTCTGAAGGGATTTTTGGGGAAAATGAGATGGAAAAAGGATCTATTTGAACGTATTAGGGTTTTTTTGGAATTTATAGTTCAATTCATCAACAAAAATAAGGAAACGATTGAGTTGATATTGAAAAATAAATTACAACGATAATAGGAAAATATATTGCAAATAATATTTTTAATCGCTTCGTATTAGAGGGATCAAGCTCAAATAAGGTTTTCAGTTATTTTTCCCTTCTGTTTTTAACTAACCGGACAGTACCGGACCAGCTGGTCCAACATTTCAACCGTAAATATTGCGCGTGGCACATTCAAAAACTAAATAATGGAGGAACAAAATAGATGTGTGAATAAACAAACCGAATATTTTGAAAAATAGTTTGAAATATTTTTATATTTTACATTTCTTAAAAAAACATTGCTTTGAATTTGAACAACAAAATCAATAAGCCCGTGGCCATAAAAATCAATTTTATTTGCAGCGAAATTCTGTTCCATACTAATTTCTTTCCCGTTCTCTCGTTATTGCGAACTATTTTTCTTTCGCTTAAGGATAAAGTTTGAAAATTGGAACATTCGTCATGGCCACGGTTGTAGCTTCAGTCCAGCCCAGTTGCATACCTCCAAAATGCCGTTGTGGGCTATCTTTAGCAATTCGTGTCCAATTTCTTGGTTCAACTTCAAATAATATCCAGGGATGTTCAAACTGAGAGAACGAAGTTTGGGCGCAGCGGTGGACAGAACAGCAAGGGGCTCGAAGCCGCCCCAACCATTGAGAGTGAGGAAAAGATTGAGATGGACGAGGCTGCGGAAGGGCAGGGACCGAGACACGGCCGTAAGATGCTGAAATTGAAAAGAAAAATGGTAAAAAGGAGTGAAAAAAGATTAAAGAATTGTAAATGGAATGAAAAAAATAACGAAAATAGAAGGGAAAAGTTAAATAATGAAAGTCAAAAGAAAAGCCAAAAATATATTGATTTATTGGGGATTGGGCCATATTAGCGGGTGGGCAATTGATCGAAATTGAATTAATGATGTTCAGGAAAATTGAGTTTTCATGATTTGAAAGTGATCAAAAAATCTGACCTGAGTGGGAAGGTTCATCTCGAGGGCAATGAGTTTCGGCAGATTGTCCAAACACGAGTTCAATGATTCGAGGCTATCGGAATTTTCTAAGGTAATATGGAGGAAATGAAGACTGAATTTTAAAAAAATCGAAATTTTAATGGACTATTTCGAATTAAAAAACCAACTTCTTCTGCTCAGAAATTCGAAGTAGCACCGATTCCGTGACAAAGGCTGTGTCCAAATAGAGCGCCTTGAGTGCAGGACAATCCTTTCGGACATTTGTTAACACTTGTTCCAGGCCCCAACTAAAAAGCAGAAATTCTCTCTCTTCTTGACATTTTTTAGTCGACCCTTTACATGTAGAATTTTACTTTTCTAAAACAAAAAACTTTGACAATTTCCCTAAAAGGTGATCTAAACGCAATTTTGTGCTGGCCCCTATCGGGTCCTTTTTCTTACTCGTGGGCGATACCTCCTCCCCCCCCCCTCAAGTGACCTGCCCTCTGACCAGGGGTGGACGTAACTGGAATTTTTTCATCCGTAATTCGTAATCCGTAAACCGTAACAAGAAAAATTTTTCCGTAACTCGTAAACCGTAATCCGTAACCCAAAAAGGCCGTAATTTCCGTAATCCGCAATCCGTAATCCGTAATTTTTGGAAAAATTTTATTTCTGTAGAAAAAATCATTTTTTTATTTGCTGATCAAAATAACCTAACATTTGGAAAAAATAATACAGTAGTGTAGGAAAAGCAACATTTCTAAATTTTCTGGTGAAAGTTTTTCCTAGAATTTTTAAAAGAAATGTCAGATTACTAGGGCCCGGATTTATATGGACTAAAAAGCGCAAAATATGGCCATATAATATGGATTAAAAAGTGCCAAAATATGGGCTAAAAATGGTCAAAAGTGCCAAAATATGGATTAAAAATTGAAAAATATGCATTATAAATTGACAAATTTTGGTAAAATGCAAAAAAAAATTCTTCAATATTTTATTTCAAATTTTTGAAACCAAAATTTTGAAAAGGAATTGATCAGAAAAAATTTAATAAAGAAAAAATAATAAAAGTAAAAATTATTTTTCAAATTTTTCTCGAAAAATAACTGAAAAAAAATTTTTGAAAAAATTTTCCAAAAAATCGAAAATTTCCGGATTTTATTGCATTTTTGCTTAAGAATTTTTCGAAAAATGCCGAAATATGGGCTAAAAATGCCAAATATGGAAACATGAGCTAAACCCCCAAGATATGGATTTATATGGACTAAAAAGTTGCTTCAAATCAAAAAATTTTAACGTCAAAACGCTTGTTTTTTGATCCTTTCTTCAAAACATATGCGCAAAAAAACATGTTACAACATATAAATCCGGGCCCTACAGATTACCTTAAAAAATTGGGAAAAATTTTTTCGTTTTCAAAATTAAAGAATGCTGGCGGCCCCGGTAGTGCTGAAGAAATTTTTAGGATTTTAGGCTTTTAACTTAATGAAAATTCAAATTTTTCCTTGAACTCTTGAAACCTCACCTCTTGAAAATTTTAATTTTTGCCTTCACAATAGGAGGTGGATGGTTGTCCTCGTCCTCCCAAAAATGCATTTAAAGGTGTAGGAGAAAGAAAATTGATCATTTAAAAAATTTTAAAAATTTATAATTTTTCAAAGTTTATTAAAATCGTTTAAATGCATGAAAAATTGTATAAGGAAAGGAAAGAGGCAAGTTGCAGATCGGTGGAATCGAACCGACACTCAATAGAAAAGAAGGGTGTAGCACTATCCATTAAATCATTTGTGCGTTTAATTGCTCTGGAAGCAAATATTGAATAAGAAGGGATTAAAGAAAGTTGTTTGGCCCCTAGAGCGAGATTTTTGTCTCGGCGAAGCCAATTTTAAAACGGATTATTCCACAATCGGGGGCTGCTCTATCGATCTGTAGATAGTAGATACCGTTTTTCAAAATCTCACGACCATCTGAAATATTTCCCTTGTGAGCTCAAGAGAAATATCGCCGCCAACGAGAAAACAAAACATGATATAGTAAGTATTAAAGGTGTCGGCGGCCCCGATAGGGGCCGCCGGTGAAAATTTTTGAAAATTAGACAAAATCAACAATGTGTCTTATGAAAATTTCCAAAAAAAATATTAAAAATAAATAAAAATTTTCAAAATTTCTCGATCTTAGGGGTGCTTAAAATTACGGATTTTTCGCAAAAATCCGTAACTCGTAAACCGTAATCCGTAACCCAAAAAAGGCCGTAATTTCCGTAATCCGCAATCCGTAATTACGTCCACCCCTGCCTCTGACGGCAAAATCCTGGGTACGCCACTGATCTCCCTTCCCGACATTTTTCGAGGACAAAACATCATTGAATCAAAAAATCACAAACAGTGTTTTAAAAAAGGTACATTTCCGTTAACAGGAGGCCAAACGTTTA
>LDKF01002530.1:0-20273 GCA_001026735.1 Rotylenchulus reniformis | reverse complement strand
AAAATAATTTTTCAAAAATTCAATTTTGATTAATTTTAAAATATTAGAATGTCATAGTCATAAAAACAAATTAAAATTTGCTGAGATATCCATCCCTATTATCGAAAGGTGGAAGAATTTTTTTTTGAAAATATGATTAAAAGGTTTTTTAATGGGTTCCAATTGCGATTTTATCTTTTTGGGTATTAATAAAGTTTGTAACTATGTAAAAATCCAAAGGGCCCATTTTCTCAAAAAAAAATTGCAAATCTATTTTTCACCTGTATAATGATTTTTCCTTGGTTGGTCGGCCGAAAAAAGTAAATATGTTCTGCGCACGGATCATTTTAATGGTGAATCGGAGTTATTCTCTATATTAATATTTTAAAAAATTCAACCCATCGATTATTTCATTTAATATTCCATTTAAATGCTTATAATGAAGAAACCAAAAAATTCCCTCGAACCCACCGAATTTATTTTAAAATAAAATAACAATGAGCCTTTCTTGTTCGAGTTTTCCAAAATGGGGAACTCATTTTTGGATTCTTAAGTTAAATGATCGATCAGATAAGATGTGGTCAGTGGAAAGTGACAATTATGGTGCTTGTGCGTTAGTAAAAAATCCCAAAAAAATAAAAAACAGTAAAATTGAATGTATCGCAATTTTAAATTTATTATATTTTAAGATGACTAATTGTTGGTGGCTAATAACACACCAGTAAACAAATTTTTTATTGTTAGGCAGGGCCTTATCGACTTTCGAAACGTTTGGTCTGTTTTGATCGAATGCATTTGGTGCTTCCTCCTATTTCTTCTCCTTGCCTCTGTTCCTTCGGGGATGCTTTATTTCGAATTTTTTTTACAAAAATTTCGCCCACACGTTTAGAAAACCAACTTCTAGACTTCGGCGCCTGGAACTAAGTTTTGGAACTAAATTGCGGGACCTACCTAACTTTATTCAGTTATCTATTTTTAGGTGTTGGAACTCTTTTAACAATTTAACTTTTTAAATCGTACAAAGCGGATGATCACTTTGGTAAAATCCAAATTTAACATAGAGGGTGGGCCAATCTTCTGAGGCACTAAAAACACAAAAATTGATCATTTTCCGCCGCTATTCAGCAGTAACCACAGTAGGTGCCGTGCCAGCAACAGCCGCGCGGGCAGTCGGAGCTAGGGAAGGACAAATCAATGTTTTCATTGATTTTAAACTAGTGTCAATATGGACATGGACCATCAATGAATGGAATTCTGAAACATTGGATGTCAATGCTTTTTGAATTTTTCGAAATACACAATGCCAAAATTCTTTTTCCCACACACTCTCTCGCATTTCTCTGACCGGCGGTTCTACAGAACATCCAGCGACAAAACAATCCCAAACAAATGACTATTATCTGAAGGAAGTTAAATCAGTTATTCAGATATTGCGAAAAACGATTGAAAAAATAAAACGAGATATGTATATGTGTGTAGGGTTACCATCGAAGCTTATTACATCCTTATTTTGTCTTGATTATCATCAGTTTAGGTTTTTACCTCGGAAAAGTTTAGGTTTTTTTCTCGAAAAGTTTAGGTTTTTTTCTCCAAAATTCATGCATCTAATTACCGGCAGTTTTTTGATTTGATTTTATTTTTAATTAATTTTTTTATAACTTTTCATCTGGTTGACCAATCGGCTCTCGGGACCAATATCGCCTTTTCAGGCTATATCGGATTCCGGCGTTCGGTTCATCTATGTAGTTCGCCAGATTTATATTCGTTGCGACAATTTCAATTTCTCGTCCATTTATTTATCAGGATTTTGGGATAATTTTGAAATGGAAAAGTTGAGAATGTGAAAGAAAAAAAGCCGAAAGCAAAATTCATGACTACTTTCTTCACTGATGAGCCAGCAATCCATCTTTATTCATCACAGCTCAATTGCTTCTTTTATTCCCACCCATCCCTTCCTCTGTATTGTATTTAATTCAATTGGACCAGATGTCTCTAATATAGGCAGAAAAATGAGAGAGAGTGTGGGAAAAAGGAACTTTGGCATTGTGTATTTTGAAAAATTCAAAAAACATTGACATCCAATGTTTTGGAATTCTATTCATTGATACTCATTCTTTTTTTCAACACGAAAATTTCCAATGTTCTTGCTTAAGAAAACATTGATTTGTCCTTCCCTAGTCGGAGCTAGATTGGTTGTCACTGTCATCGCAGCCTAAACAAAAATTATGTTTCACCGGCGGATTGGTCGATCGAAATTTGGGGGTTTCAAAAACATATGCACCCATTTGCAGAAAAATAGACCCAATTTTTGACAAAAAAAAATTTATCAGGTTTTTTACGAAAAAATTTTGCATTTTTAAAAGAAAATTTCTTCCATATAACAAATTTCCTCCATATAACTTTGTCATTTGAAGCTTTGTTCTAACAATTTTCCAAAAATGCTTTCAGAATGTTACAAAATTTCCGATAAAAAGGCGGTTTCACCTGCTTCGACGCCTTACAGAGCAATCAAAGACGACATCAGCATCAGCAGGACGAAGGAAAACAAAAAATGCAACAGAATTGACGACATTTTTCAGGGAGTTGTTCTCCGGAGATTGTATGAGAAAGAATTGATGAATGAAGAATGACAGTTTTTTTTTTGGCCTTACTGCTGAATAGCGGCGGAAAATGATCAATTTTTGTGTTTTTAGTGCCTCAGAAGATTGGCCCACCCTCTATGTTAAATTTGGATTTTACCAAAGTGATCATCCGCTTTGTACGATTTAAAAAGTTAAATTGTTAAAAGAGTTCCAACACCTAAAAATAGATAACTGAATAAAGTTAGGTAGGTCCCGCAATTTAGTTCCAAAACTTAGTTCCAGGCGCCGAAGTCTAGAAGTTGGTTTTCTAAACGTGTGGGCGAAATTTTTGTAAAAAAAATTCGAAATAAAGCATCCCCGAAGGAACAGAGGCAAGGAGAAGAAATAGGAGGAAGCACCAAATGCATTCGATCAAAACAGACCAAATGTTTTAAAAAAGTATCATAATGGGCGTTTTAAAAAAAGAATCAAAACTCAATATGTCCTCTAAAAACTTTTTTGTTAGACCTGTTAGACCAAATGTATAAAAGGCAAAGAAACCGTATTTTNTTTTTTTTAAACTTAAAATCAAAGGTTTTTCAACAGATACCCAACGTGGTCTTCTAGCAACCATTCGACACAAAAAAGATTTTGACACTTTGATTGGTGAACTTTCTAAGAATAAATAATTTGGAAAAAATTTTTTTTAAACTTAAAATCAAAGGTTTTTCAACAGATACCCAACAGATACCCGGTTCAACATTTTAATTTTTATTTTTTTCTTTAATTTCCATGTAAATTCTTGTCCAAATATCTTTTTGAAAATTCTGAGTTTATTTTGGGGTAAATCTTAAATGATTATTTCGATTTTTGTGACTTGATAATAAGTGATCTTCTTTATAAAGGAATGACGAATAATTTGCCGGAAGAACATAGATACAGGTTCCACTGGACCGGTGTTGGACGCTGCCGCCATTTCGTTGAATCTCCCACCTGCCGCCATTTCGTTGAATTTCCCACCCCTTTTTCATAATTTTCCACCACGAATGTTTTTGCACGTGTGATCAATTTTCGTCCCCTTTAACACAACACACTTTCACTCTCAATTTTAATTGTGAAAATAAACTATATTCCTATCTTTCTTGAAATATTTTGGAGATTCCTAGTTCGAAAGAACAAAGGTATTTATTGATTTGTATTCGTTCGGATTCATTTCTGTTCCCAAAAATCGGGCTCTTTCCCCAAATCGAAATCCCAGCTAGGACATTTTGGATTTACTCATTTTTAAGGAATTAGGACGAGTACATTTCCGGGCTTCTGTTTCATCGTCGTTTCGACAATGCGAAGTTTCTTTCATGTCCTTTTTGAGCGGATTGTCGACTCGTTTTGTGAATTTCCTGAATAAAAACCGCCTCTCAAACTGCACCAACCCATGGGCTCACGATATATCCCGTTACGAGCCGGAACCAAACAATGCACATCCGCCTGAACTTTGCGTTGCCCTCGGTGTCAAAGAAACACACATTAAAGAGATGTTTTTGGATTAAAGATATTAATCTTTTCGATTTAGGGTCTTTTTGATCAAGGCTGTGAAAATCGTCTTAGTGGCTACATTTGCGAGAAGAAAGGACACTGATGAGGATGTGCTATGAATGTGAATTTATTTTATATTTTCAAAACATATTTGTCTAAAGTAAAAAAAATTACACCAAATATACTACTATACCAAAAATATTAATATTTTTAGGTCGACATTTGTTTTTAATATCCCATCATTAAGGTACACAACACGAGTTGCATCTATCCAATGTTTTATTACTATGCTATGGATGTGAATTTGATTTATATTATTTGATATTATTAATAATTAATTAATATTCTCCTCCGAGGTTTTTACTCCAAATTTCAAATCAATTTTGGAGTTTTTCCTCAAAAAATATTTATTAATTAATTATAATTCTTTAGAATGTTTGTGATCCATTTTTTAAATATCATTCGCTGATAAATAATAATGATCAAATATGTCACGGCGAAAATTTATTGTCTAATAATGGATAATTGGTGTTGGGTGTTCAAGTGTCAGAAGCAAGTCCGAGGGTGCTGGGTCGTTTTAAAAAAAGTATCATAATGGGCGTTTTAAAAAAATAGATCAAAACTCAATATGTCCTCTAAAAACTTTTTTGTTAGACCTTTTAGACCAAATGTATAAAAGGCAAAGTTGTGCAGAATTTTATGCTCTATCTGCTGGTAAAATTTTTTTCGGATTTCGAACAAAATTGTCGAAAAAACTCGAAAATATCGAAAAATACGGTTTCTTTGCCTTTTATACATTTGGTCTAACAGGTCTAACAAAAAAGTTTTTAGAGGACATATTGAGTTTTGATTCTTTTTTTAAAACGCCCATTATGATACTTTTTTAAAACGCCATAGCACCAGTCCGAGAAGCTGATCCCATCCCTCACTCAGCTATTAGCCGAAACATGTTACAAATCGAATGGAATCATTAGCAAAAAATCTCTAACAAAATCCCCTTCATTGTAAAAATGCCTTTTAACCAACCCTCAAAGATCGACAAAATCGCCTACTGAGAACGAAAATTTAGAATTTCGGACAAAATTTTCATAATTTTATTTAACTTTAATGAAATGAATTGCTTATATAGTTCCATATAAGTAATAAAGAAAAAGGGTGAAATAGAAATTAGATTTATAATTACCAAAAAAATCAACTTTTACATAAATACACGATAGCCCATGTATACTTAGAATCTTTATTATAGGAATCAAAAAAATAATTGGAGTAAATGAATAATTAGGTCTTAAGTTTTTCTTAAATGTTAAATTTTATTTTTATAGCCTTTTATAAGGATTAAATTATTTGAAGGTAATAATGATGCTGTCTCATAATTGGTACGCAAATAAATTACAAAAGTTATTATTTGTTATTATCTTTAGTACAATTGATGCTATTCAATGCATGGTATATGTCCTTGAACTCGGCCACAGTTTCAGCTGAATACATTGCAGTCGCTTCAGGGACTCCGTCGACGCACTTTTCATTGTCGTAAATCTACAAAAATATTCTTGGTAAAACTTTTAAATATATTAAAAAGGCGAGATTGTAAAGAGCTTCAACAAATTAAAATCACTTGACCAGCTCATCAGCCATATTTAAAACTATATAACAATGACATTATAATGTGCCAGCTTTTGTTTTTTTATCCTTTTAATGCAATAAAATTTGTTTTTATATATTAAAAAACAAAAAACATTATTTGTCTGTAATTACCCCATGGCCCACACGAAAATGAGCTCCTGCATCAAAAAGTGTGACATTGGCACGCTTTGCCAAAATTCCAGTAAACAGTACGTCGTCCATGTTGAAGCCATTCACCTCATGGACGTGAAGCATTACGGCTGACACAGCCTGGACTGACGCCAAGTAAGTGGCACCTTGCAAATAGTCCGGATACCACTTGTACGGATAGGCAGATTCAGGAACAAACCTGACATTTAATAAATGGTATATGTGAAATTTGTGATTTTATTATAAACAAGAGATGTTCTTAAGGTGCCACACCCCAATCAAAATTTGATCCGTGCTAATATAAAATTAATGAATAAAATAAGGACTAATTTCCCAAGCTGGGTTCTATCTTACAAAATCATCTTACCTTCATATAGTTAACCTCTCATTTTGTTATGCGAACTAGATAACTTAACTGATATAGGAGCGCCAATTTAATTGTATGTTTCTAGATCAAGATCCATTTACAGGTTGACACAAAAGTCGTCTTATATAATTTCTCCGCCTCTAAACTTTCTTCGATGCGTTGGATTGGTTATATGGTCTCATAGTCATTTAATTCTTTATTAGATTTTATTAGATTTATTACTTTATTAGAGATTTAACCTCTCATTTTATTAAGATGTTATTCTAGTCAATTCGTTTTACCATTTGTGTTCCTTTTCCCTATATGGTTTTTTTCCACTGATCACATAACCAAAATAGGTTGCAACATTTTTGGACAATTCCTTGCGGAATTTCTGCTCAATCCAATGGTTCAAACGCGGCAAATGCACAACAGTGTCATCATCGGTTTTCAGCAAAAATTCGGCGTGCACACAAAAATTTTGTTGCCATTCCAATGCAGAATACCACTGTAAAGAAAAAAACGTTAAAAAGATATTTTAAAAATTTATTATGGCAAGAAGACTCCAATTTCGAGGATTTTACCCGAATAAACAAATAGTCCACGCTAACCTTGAGGTGTAAATGTGCATAAAGGTCGACAAATCCATGCAAAAAAATCAAATCTCCGTGTTCAAGTTGTTCCGTTTCCAATTGACTTTGCACTTCCGGCGCTTCTTTCTCGCCTTCAGCAAGAGCATCCGCAATCAAAAACCATTGACTTTGGCCAGGAATCTATAGAAAGAATTGAATTTAGATTCTAAAAAAATTTCTTTCCCAAAGAACCGAATCGTTCATCCATGTCCGTCGAATGGCATTCCGCTTGACAAAACCATTTCGCCGGGACATCGTCAATATCAGCAATGTTGTTGTTGTCGGACATTGACGGGTGAAATTCATAGTAATTGCTAAGTTGATGTTGTTGAAAAGAAGTTGGAATGACTAAATAAAAAAATAAAATAAATTTTAAAAAAGAAACATATGCTGAATGCCGCAAATTTAAGGCCAAAATGGGAGAAATAGTGAAAAATAGTTACCGTAAAACCTGTATTATAGCACAGGTTATATTTTTTTAAACCCCCCTCCCAGAGGGGTCTATTTGAGGGGGATTCAATTGCAGGAGATTATATATTTAAACTTCGGCGTGGAAAAGAGGTGGGCTATTTTTTTGACATTTGGTAGAAAAATTGAGCCATTTTTCAAGAAATATCTCCAAAATTCTTTAATAATCATCTCATTTTTTGGTATTTTATCTCATCAGAACTTTAATTAATTTATAATGGATTCTGAGCCAAAATACACCCCCTAAAACAGGATTCTCGATATGAAATATAATCATTGGGCCACAAATCTTTCTTTTTTCTGCCATGGGACAAAAAATGAAAATAAATGATGATTTGATTGAATTTTGAAAAAAATTTCTTTCCCTTTATAAAAATTTAATTTTGGCTAGAATCCCCGCAGGCTCTATGCAAGGGAATTATAATATAGGTAGTAGAATTAAAAGTTGCACAAATAAAATTTGGTATATTCAAGGATAATTAATATTATTTATTTAGAAATCCAAAACTGATATTTGTTCTTAAGTTCTCCAGTTTGAGTTTATTTGTGCTTAATTTAGGTTTAAATATTTCTCGAAGTAGGGAATAAAGATCCATTATTTCCACCATCCAAAAACATGGATGTCCATCCAAGTAGTAGTGTATTAATATTTAGTAGCCATTTATCTTGGCCTTTGTCTTTTGCAATTTGTCAGTTCGGAAGGATTATTGTTGATTTGGTGCTATGGCGTTTCCCCAAAATCGGCAAAACGGGCGTTTCCTCTAAAATCGGCAAAAACGGGTATTTCTAGCCTAATAAAGTTTTTTAATTATAAATAAAGTTAAATCTTTAAAATGATCTACAAAAACAGTCATTCTTCTAAAAGATGGTTAATAAATAATATTAATCTAGAAAATGGCGTAAAAATAGTAAAATGTGGATTTCAAGCCTTTTATCAATACATAAAAAAATGCTTAAAAATGAAATATGCCTTAAATATGTTCGAAAATTTCGCCAAAATGTCCTAAAAATAAAAAATTTTGCTCGAACCACATAAAAAACTATTTTTTAAGGTTCTATGTAATTGTTTATTGCAAGCAAAAATCGCAAAAAATCGAAATTAAAAATTATTCAGCTTCCAGCGTGCTAGCGGTCCCGACTAGGAGCCACCGGAGAAAATTTTTTGAACCACCGCAATATTTTCAAAAGGAATTTGTTCTTTTTTTGTTCTGAAAATATGAAACCAAAAATATGAGAATTTTGGCGCTTCAGACCGTACTGAGCCCGCAAAAAAAATGACTTGGCCGGAAAGTATCGACCCTAGTAAAGAGATAATTTGACTAGATATATTCCTTTTTTTGATTTTTATATATTTTTTATTTTTTTTTTGGCGATTTTTAAAACTCAGATTTTTAAGCTTAAAAACATTAATTTGATTTTTTTGCCGATTTTAGAGGAAACGCCATTCTGTTGGAGGGGAAAATCAATATTGCCGATTTTGGGGAAACGACCAACCACGGTTGATTTTTGCACAATTATGTTGATTTTTGCACGTTTTTATATTGGTTATATTTAACACCTGTTATAGATACGGTCACGATCCCTTTACCCTATGAAATTTATCTTATATCAACATTTCTGACCTTAACAATATGGGAAACTGGAGTTGTCGAAGTCATTATCGCCATTGTTGCATTTGTTTTTTCTTTTAATTCAATACAAGCTAAAATAATTGTATGAGATAAATGAATGGGAAAACAAGTAGAAATAGAATGAATGATGGAGGAATTTAACTAACATCTTCATTTTTTGAATGAATATTTTGATTTCCTTCTGCCTCGCAATTCAAATTTCGATGTAATCAAAAACAAAGAGAACAAAAAATATAGCATAAATTGTAGGTGTTGAAATATTGCGATAATTTGGTTGAATTGCTTTATTTCAATTATTTCTTCTCAAACCAAAAACAAATCCATTTTAGTTAATAGAACTTGTAAATACCTATGCCATGGTCGAAGATCAGCAGGACAATAAAGAGATTAAACAGCGAGATATTAATATTATTGCTGGCCATATACTAATGATTTTTTTTTCAAAATTCAAAAACCCATTATTTTACTGATGAGAATAATTTGTCTGGGTCTAGGTATATTTATCAGCTAATATTTTGTTCATTTTTGATGCAATGCATTTTTTAATTATTTTTAAATAGAAAAAGAATATTGTAAGTAAAAAAATTGAAAATCATCATATTATTAAACAGAGTTAGTTGTATTAAAATAAAAGAATTTGTTATCTTCATTTTTTGTACGATTTAACTAACAGTAAATATAAATATACACTATCGATTTACATTTGAAACAGCCCAAAATATTTAATCAACTCCATTCTTTTTTCTATTGCTTGTTGTTATGAATCATTGATAAAAATAAATTACAAACCGTGCTGGGTCGTTTTGCTATTTTTTTTTGCAGAATGTGCTTTTTATATAATAATTTGTATTGTAAAAATATAATTTGATAATAATTTTTAAAAAATATTCAAAAAGATTTTCTGTTAATTTATATTTTTTAACATACCTATGTACTAATTATATTTAATATTACCTTGGAAATAACTAGATGCTTTTGGGATTAGTGAAAAATTAAATAATTTGATTTAAATTTAAAAATTATTAAGAAAATTTTTTTAGTTTTATTTTCTGACTATTCTTAACGGGATTCGATGGGCTTTTATATCCTACATGATACTATGCCAATGACAAGATTTTTTCTACCTAACCCTCATTATCAATGAATTACTGTCATGGAAATTTGATCATTATTATTTATCAGCGAATGATATTTAAAAAATGGATCTCACAAATTTTAAAGAATTATAATTAATTAATAAATATTTTTTGAGGAAAAACTCCAAAATTGATGTGAAATTTGGAGTAAAAACCTCGGAAGAGAAAATTAATTAATTATTAATATCGAATAATATAAATCAAATTCACATCTCGAACAGCCGCCTCATGTTGATACCTAAATGTTAGAGGAAAATAGGTACCAATTTCAACATAAAATAAATAGTAATGTTACGGGTTAAATTGAGCATTATTATTCATTAATATTCATTTCAAACAATTAATATTCCTTCCGTTACTGTCTTTTAAAAATTTTCTACCTTCTTAATGGTAATATTTGTGTAAAATTAAATCAAGTTTTTATCCAGCTCATTTAATAGAAATAATTTTTATTAAGTGAATAATAGCTCAACATTTCTTATATTAGCTTTGTCTTAAAAATTTTTGCTGTATTATTAATCTTAGTTAAATGCATAAGATCCTTCTGTAAAAGTTCCTCGGGCAAAAAATTTACCAATATTAGGTCTATTTTTCCAAGAATTTAATTTTTTGTTTAAATTGTATAAGAGTATAAAAAAATTTAAAATTCCAAGAATAAATGTTTATTCAATGCCAATGTGTATCTGGAACATAACAAGGCTCTACTCCAGTTTAGGGGTCCAATCAAGTTTTAAGGGTCCAATCAAACTTTAGGGGTCCAACAAATCAAACTTTAGGTTAGATTTGACTATTCTATCAAGTAAAAATTTTAGCCGAAAATCATGGTAACAGGGTTGAAATATCAACGATTTAATTTTTTGTTAAAAATATTGATTTTATAAAATCATAACCATAACAAATCTAATACAATAGCCAAAACTAAGGATGAAAGAGGGTCGATATGTTACCCCGAGACCGTGACTTAAGCCCGAGACTTGAGATTGAGATTCGTGACCGAGACTTTTAAAAAAAATTACTAAAATATAGGCTTTCAAACTAATAACTCGTCAAAATCTTATTACAAAGCTAAAACATCAAAGAAAACAGCACAAATAAGAATCTAAAAAATTTACATATACTGTAAATTCCGTAAAATTTGTTGATTTTTCTGTAGAAATTGAAGGTGTTAAAACTTGAACATTTAATAGTTATTTGAAAATTTTTTCTGATATTAGGAAAATTTTTATTTAAATTATTTTTTGCAATCTATTAATCTATCAGACTGTAAAGAACCTGTGAGATTAGCCTTCATCAGTGACCTTTCTTCTCACAAAAGAAGCCGCGAAAACCAGCATAATAGCTGCATTTTTGATCCAAAAGGCCCTAAATTTAATAGATCAAACATAAAGATATTAATCGGAAAACACCTCTTTAAGATCTTCGTGTCCGAGAGCAATTGCGACGCAAAGTTCAGGCGGATTTGAGTTGTTTGGTTCAGGCGAGTAACTTGACATGTGGTGAGCCCATGGGTTGGTGCAGTTTGAGGAGCGGTTTTTATTCAGGAAATTCACAAATCGAGTCGACAATCCGCTCAAAAAGGACATGGAAAGAAACTTTCCATTGTCGGAGCGACGATGAATCAGAAGCCCAGTCCAGTATAAACGGTACTTTTCTTCTTCCGGCAAATCATTGATCATTCCTAAATGAAAGGTCCAGGATCTTCAGCAGGTTTTAAAATAAAATAAGAACCTCCTAAAAGAAACACCAGGGAAGAAATTATTTGGAATTCGTGGTAGAAACTAGAAACTATAGTATGAGGGATGGTCAAATAAACGACCGCCTACCATCTAGATACCAAACCATCTCGATACCGGGTATCGAGCTGGTAGCGCATCTCGATACCACCCATACCAACTCGATACCAACCCTACCATCTCGATACCACTAATAAAAAATAATTTTTATTTATATATTTAAAATTTTCAATTTAATAACCAACTGATGGATCAAAAATTGCCAATTAACTTTCTTATACTCTATAAAATTCAAATAGGCTTACACCGGTTAAATAGGTGAGTATGAAGGTTTATTTTTCGATGCCGATTTTTACTGAATAACTTGCCTTCGGAGAGCCCAACAGTGCCTAAGAATCCACAGCAAAACATTAATAATCCTTCAGCCCGAACCTATTGAGCTTTGATTTGCTTAAGCCCCTCCGGTTGCCATAGATAGCCGGGTCATTAATAAAGTCATCGTGTATTCATAGGTGGTATCGAGCTGGTAAGGTTGGTATCGAGATGGCAAAACCAACTCGATACCGGGTATCGAAGTGGTTTGGTATCGATTTGGCTGATCTCCAAAAAACTAGGCTGCCACTGGGAATGAACTAAGAATAAGAACCTTACTGTCCTGGCCTCCTGTCCGATATATCCTGTCCGGGGTGAGATTCCACCATTAAGCTAGAGCTATTTTGGTAATCACTAGAAATTCCTTGAATCGTTTTTACCTTTTTCTAAATTTTTATTTTTTTGCTCACATTTTAAATAAGAAAAATCATCTTGGCTGGCATTATAAAATACAATCGACAATGAGTTAATCCACATAACCAGGTTATTCATTCAATAAATTTATTAATTCATATTTATTTTTTTGTATAATTTTTGTTGGCTTTGATAATCCTATCTTTAAAGCAATGATACAATTACGGATTTTTTTAAAGTACGGATTACCACCAGTATATTATTCTGATATTATTTGAATTTAATATGGCTCACCAATCAGAGTGTCAAAATCATTTTTATGCCGAATGGTTGCCAGAAGACCCCCGTGATCGTCACACTTGTCGACTGCTTCCGTTTGGTTGATCATGCCTACACGGAAAAGCTAAAGGGAAATAAAAATTAGCAATCTGTTCGAGGATTTTCGCATCATATTCCAATTTTCTACCTTGAAGCAATGGTATCCCACTTGCTTCCAGCCATCGTCACAGAGACCCTGGACGAGGGCAGGGATGCACAGCATGAAGAAGAAGAAGAAGGGGAAGGAGTACATCGTAGAGAAGAGAAGGAGTAAAGTATTGTATGTGTTTGTAACTGTGGATAAAAAGTAGAATAAAAAAAGTTAAAATATGTTGAGATTTTAAAATTTAATTTGACAATTTTTATAGTCTTTTTGATTTGATTTGTTGTCTTTTAGAATTTTATTTTATAAGCTGACGGATTTATTTAAGTCCTAACACCTAAAATGATGGGGCTTGGTGGTGAGAGATAGGTTTATGATGCCAATAGCCAACTTGGAATACATTAAGGAAATATATCCAAACTCCTTTTAAAAAGGGAAAATCATCCACCAAAAAGCATAAAAATATATAAAAATCCCATTAAAATGGTCAGGCGCTAATGGATCCATCACGAGTTTCACAAATCATGCGGATATTAAAATTCAACCATCCGCCCCCACCCGTAAAATGTCGACAAATGTTTGAAAAAAATAAAAATGAAAAAATGATTTCATTTGATATTGAAAAAAGATAATGAGATATGAAAATAAGAGTCGATTTATTCAACAATTTTTTCATTTTAAAGTCAATATTTAAAGGAAGCAACAATAACTTTTTCATCACATTCCTCTATCTGTTCTTGCGCGCCGGGATGAGGCCAAATTGGTCGAACAGAAAAACCTTCTAGCGTGGCTTTCTAAGTGCATTTTGCTTATTTTGGTCATATATTGCATTTTTCAGGAAATTCAAAAGAAGAAAAATATGCGGATGATCAATAAATTCTCTCCGGTGCCTCGACATTCCGACATTTTTAATTCTGAAACCCATTAAAAAAGAATGTCTTGTTTTTTGAATCTGTGTTTGTATAGGTGCTGAATCGTTTGATCCAAAGTGCAAAAATTGTAGAATTAAAGTAAAAAACTCGAGCCTTTCAATATTATTTTTAGAAATATTTTTTAAAAATTCATAGATCTTGGGATTTTCAGGTAAAAGCTTACAATATCATAAATATTTTTTTCATTTTGCATAATCGGCAGACAGGGATTGTGAATGTGAATATTTTCGAACATACGAGATTTGGTTTTTTTCGAGAAAATTTTTTCCGAAAATGTGAAATTTTTTATATTTTTAGAGAAATTTAAAACCCAAAAAATAGAACATAATATATGCATATATATTTTTGCATTTTTTTCTCTGTGTATTTTATCATTTCTACTAAAATGATATAAAAATTGAGGAATCCCTTTATGGTTTTTAAAGCTTTTTCCTCTCCATTGGCAAAAAATCGTTTTTTCATCAGAGTTGTACAAAAGGGTACAATAATTAATAAATTTCAAATAATTTAGAAATTGAAGAAATAATTAGTTTTCATTCTTTCGATGGCATTCAGATGAGTTCAAAATCGGTGACAAGTGCCAGATGGTCGGAGGACCAATTGCGTTCTCCATCGTCCAACATTCCCACACCCCTCTCCAGTCCTTGCAACTTTGTCAGTTGATAAATTTGGTCAGCTGATTTAATTTTAGTAAAAACCATTTAAAAATATCCCTTGATTAATTATCAGACTTTTGTTTGATAATAAATGTATCTGATTCAGATCGGATCCAACGTCAAAAATTAACCATATGAGGATTTTGGCTTGAATTGTACTTTTGGAAAGAAAAAAAATTCAAAAACCTCTAAAAATAAAAAATAAATTTAATTTAGAAGCAATAACCTTAAAATCATTTCGAGTCAAATTATTGAATTGTCAACCCAACAAGGTTGAGTTTGATTTGAAGATTAGTAAAGCCTTAAAATTCCCGATGCTTTCATTCGTGGTTTAAATTTTGTCTTGATTTAATCCATGGTTGATGGTATTTTGCATGGTATTTTGTCCTTATTATTCGTCATTTTAAATCAATTTATATTTATAATTTTTATTATTATTAATTGATATAATCATTTGCATTTTTTAGGGATTTGCACTTCCTTAACTAACGCGACACTTGCCCTTTTGATGGGATTTGCACTTTTTAAACTAACGCGACTATTTGCATTTTTTAACTAACGCGTAAGCACCCTATTTTTTCATATCAAACTCATTCTTTAGCATCGTTAACCGGGTTAGAACCCAAACTTTTTTTTGTTTCAAAGTATACATTCGAATACAAATGATGAGTTAAAATAAAATGCCTTGTTTTGGCGGCCGCTGAATAAATGAAAAATGCAATGGATTATTTTTTTATTGAAGAGATGCGCAAATGTGGGGAGGAGGAGGAAAAGCGTAAGGAAAAGTTGTTCTAGGTTGCGTTTGGGCTGACTGACTTGTGAATTTAAACATTTTTCTAGCACTGGGACTGAAACAACGCGACTAAAACGTCCCCCATTGATAAATAAATTATTTTAGGGAATAAATTATTTGTCCCGGATTCAAGGCCTCATTTAAATTATTATAAAAAAACAATATTCCTGATGAATATTTGCAATAACTGACAATATGATCAGAAAGAGGGAAGTTTCTACTTAGATTTGAGCACTTTAATGATTTTGATAGAGTTCAACTATGTTTTTTTTCGTCCGTGAGAAGGATGGGGGGTACCTGCGGCGCAGCGCCGAAATTTTTTCCACACATTTTCGTCTTGATTTTTCTTTCAATGAAAGATAGTTTTGTATCTAATGATGATTTTTGTACATAATTTTATTGCGCATCTTTTGATTGTTTAGGAAAGTCATTTAATTTAACTTTTAAAAAATTATCCACTTTTTAGTGCGGGACAGAACTTTCTTGTCACCCTGTAAAGTGCAATGAAAGGCTGCATGAAAATTGTGCCAAAATTTTTGAACCCCCCTCCCCCCACATTTGAACACCCCCTCAAATAGACCGCCCCTCTGCAGAGGTATTGAAAAATATAACACCCGTGTGTTCTAAAACAGGTTTTACGGTATTATTTTTACCTAACTATCCCGGGTGGAGAAATTTTTTGGAATCACTCTCAATGAATTAACCGAGGGCTCAAAAAATGTCAACTTGTGCAAAATTTAAAAAATATAAATAATCGTGACAATAAGAGTTATCCTATAAATAAATAGCTTAATACATCACATTTTGGGTCGAATCCCATCACCGTGTTAGACATAAACTTAGGCCCGTGGGGAGCAATTATACACGGCGGATCACAATGCAACAAAATAGAATGCCAAATTCGAAAAACAAAATCTCAATTTTATAATTTTCTATCAAGACACATTTTCAACTCGAGTTAGAATTTGCATATCCAATATAGGTATGCCTTTTTGTAGAGCATGGATGATAACAGTGAAAAATTTTAAATATTAAATGCTCTTATAGCTAGGGAGCAAAATTATTGAATTTCTGAAAATTAATATTAAATGATAGGTCGTCCATTCATGCGGATCATCCACCAATCGGCATCGATCGTATAATCACTTTTAAGGAAAGCGCCATAAAAATGGTTTGGAATTTTTATATAAAAGAAAATAATGAATATGAACCAGCAAATAATCACGATTAAGATTTCTAATATATTGAACGATGGATACCATCCCAGTGTGTGTGGATGATCCGTGTGGATGAACGATCGTTAATTAAAAGTGAAAATTCATAATTTGCTTGTCAAGGGCTTTTAATGTTAAAATTTCCTACGGTTACCAAGCATGCTCTACAAGATGGTATGAATGGAAATGCAGATTCCAACTCATAGTAGAAAATTTTCCCTTGTTAGCTTTCTTGATTTCATGAAAACTGTGGGATTTTCTAAAAGTCATAAATTTTTCTTGAAAGGTTTTCAAGGAAATGGTAAAAATAAAGAAAAATATATTATTTTTATAACTTTGAATGCTTAATCTATCTTCAAAAGTTTTTATACTTTTTATACTTTATTGTCTCTTTAAGTTGAGATATTTATTTTTTAAATATGCTATTATTATTTTTCGTTTGCTTCAAAATCTAGTTCATTAAAAAAAGATTTGAGTAAGAAAATTTCTACAATATTTATAATTTTCTTATGGGTTAGGTTTGTCCGATTCGTGTCTCCGATTTGACATCAAAAATTTTGGGAAATTTTTTTCTTAAAAAATGACTCTCAGCGGTATTTTATGACTCCGAATCTGACATCTATTTTGATGATATAATGCGTCATTTTACGTCATTTTTTGACGCTTACGTCAATAAAATTTTTTCCGTAAAATCATCTAAAAATGAATTCTCGGGGTATTTTTGACGCTGAATCCGATTGTAATGTCCTTCAAAATTGCACCAGAGAAGTCATTTTTTCAGAATGAAAAAAATCAAAATTATCAAATCAAAAATCAATAAAACGCGATAAAATAAACAGATTGAATCCCCATGATAGAGTTCATTAGAGTTCCAAAGTTATTTTTAAAATTTTGCAACCAATTTCTGGACGACTGTAAAATTGAAACAAAAAACCAAGCCTTTGAAAAGTTTCAATATAAATTTTAAAATATTTTTTAAAATCTTACAATCGAATTTTTCATAAATTTTTGCGTGGGTGTCAAGCTTTCAAAAAAATGCAAACCTAACTATTTAACTTGTGCCTTTATATTAACTGCCTTTATATTAAAATTTTCATGTTTTTGAATTTCTTCGAATTTTTCAAAAATATTTCTAGTTTTTGTAAATTTTTAAAGGTTAAGATTTTTATGTACTTCAATTTTACAGGCCTTCAAAAAAATAAAATTAATTTTTAGAGACTCTGGCGAATTCTATTCTGCGTGTATTTTATCGCGGGGTCTTTAATGTGGTGACTCTAATGACCGTGTCCGAAAACTTGGAGTAATTTTGGGGTTTTATTGAATTTTAAGCATTTGGTAGTCTCTACATAGAGTCATAGATGACTCTCACCATCTATAGTTGTGGTTTAAAAACAGACGGGCCATACACAGGCAACTTAAACTGAAGCGCAAGCAAAAAAGGACCAATATGGCCACAGTTGAAATGGCCCTAAATACTGAAAAATGTCCGACTTAATTACTGTTACAATAGGAATTTTTTAATTTATAAACCTTTTTCTCTTCTGCCTTTATATTTGACTGAAGCTTTCGTTTCCGGGACTCTATGTGTTACACTTCTCTCACCATTTCAGCAGGTGGATTTTACACTTTCTCTTTCTTGTTGCAACTGATCTAACTCATAGTTTTATGTTTTCCTCCATCTGTTGATTAATAATAAAGATGACCTTCATAGTGTTACAAACTGTTGTTGGACCACACTAATAAAAAATGCATTTAACCATTTAACTTTTTAAATGTACCAAGCGAATGATCACTTTATGGTCTGAATTGTACATAGAGAGTGGACCAACGATTCTTCAAAGGATCTCAAAGAACAAAATTGTCAATTCAGCCGGTATTCAATAGCAGTAACCACAGTAGGTGCCGTGCCAGCAACAGCTGCTTGGGCATTCATCCTTAGATTGTTTGTCGCTGTCATCGCAGCCTAAAAATTATAAAAATATCGACCAAACTTGGTCAGCATTTGACATCGAAAAAAGTAGAGGGAATTGGTTGTACCATGTTAGACTAAAACTTCAAAAAAACATGTAACTATGCAGAAAATTAGGCCCATTTTTTGACATTAATTCCGGAAAAAATACTTAAAATTAAAAAAAAATGCTCCAAAAATGATGCAACGCGAGTTCACCTGCGTCGACGCCGTGCAGAGCAATGAAAGACGACATCAGCATCAACAGGATGAAGACAAACAAAAAGCGCAAATGAATAGAGGACATCTTTCAGGGAATTACCGTAAATTCTCTAATATAAGGCCTCCCTCTATTATAAGGCCCCCCTCTAATATAAGGCCCCCTTTCGATGGAGGTTGAAAAATATAAGGCCCTCCCTCTATTATAAGGTCCCCCTCTATTATAAGGCCCTAGACGGGATTGCCAAAGAGTATTTGATCATTTTTATTTTTTAAAATGAAGTTATTTAGTATTTTATTTCTTGTTTTTATTAACAAAAAAGAAGAACAAAGAAATTGCAATTGCTAGAAATGAAAATCTGAAATCCTTTTCTTAAAAGCCATATTTCTTTACAATTTACAATTAAGAGGAATTTAAAATGAATAAATTAGAAACATTAAATAAAGCAATCTGTCTTTTTTTAAAAAGGATAATAGGATAATTTTGATTCCGAGAAAAAAAAGTCATGATATTCGAACTGCACGAAGAGCATTTCAAAAACTTCCATAAGCTTTGTTTTTTTAGGACTATTGATATATCATGACATTATATTAAAAAAATAAAATTAGAGATATATTTTATTCCATCGATGGTGTTTTCATGCTACATTATTTATCTATTTTACAAAAAAAAAAAATTCAGGGAAAAATGCATCTGGGCAATTTTGGACAAACGACGTAGCACCACTCTTTTTATCCGTCCCTCCTTCTCCAATTGAGGTTGAAAAATATAAGGCCCTCCCTCTAATATAAGGCCTCCCTCTATTATAAGGCCCCCCTTTGATTGAGGTTGAAAAATATAAGGCCTAGGCCTTATAATAGAGAATTTACGGTAGTTGTTCTTTGGGGATTGTATGGAAATGAATGAATGAAGAATGTATTGAATTTGCCATCGCTTGAATGCATAGATTCGCGAAACTTCTGTGGTTCGAAAAAGGTTGATTGATATAACCAAATGAATATGGAAAAATTACTCAAAATAAACACCAAAAATGGAAAGTGCAAGTCAGACGACATGTGAATCTATGCATTTGGTTTATAAAAAATATAAAAAAAGACACCAAAAATGGAAAGTGCAAATCAATGTCAGCATCCATTATTCCAAATTTGATCACTTTTTTGTGTTATGTCGAGTGTCTATGGACCAAAAATGGAAAGTGCATGCCAGTGTTATGTGCCTTTTTGGCATTTTTTTGGACTTGATAAGGTTGAACCACGTGGGCGGCTGTGACTTTATTGTGTTTCGGCATCGTACTCATATACATCTTGATCAAAAATGAGAAAAATTTTCCCCAAAAAATAATACATCAAATAAAATCCATCAATAGAAATGAAAAAAATTAGATAATGATTTACCAATGGTTTTTCGTTGGTAAATCCCCCTGGTTTCGTTCTTTTACTACGGCCTCAGAATTCAAATTCCCACCCAAACTCCCACCCCTTTCTGTTTCCAAATTTACATGTGAATGCGGAAAATGATTAAAGGATCAAATATTTATGTATTAAATGTTGTGTAAAAATAACAATCTGCCT
>LDKF01002529.1:10292-26691 GCA_001026735.1 Rotylenchulus reniformis | reverse complement strand
TATTGTCTATGGGTGTTGAATGTTGAACTATTCATTCGTTCAAACCTCGGCCACCCCAGTCAAATGGCATCGAACATTTGCGATCTTTTTATGGTATCTAGACAGAATTATAGACCCTTCTTAACGGGAATTCGGGTTCCGGGTGTAATGTTTATTCAAATTTATCTGCCCCTTATATATTCCGAAACTATTCCCGACTGGTGTCGGTCCCATCCATTGTTTCTGGAGCGCGATCGACACTCCCTGGCGAAGTGACCGAGTACTCCGCAGTAATTGCATATTAACTCTTGCCCTTCGTCTGATGAGTCTGTCCGGTTCGAACGGTGGTTGTTCGGGATATGCAACTGCATCACATCTCCATGGAGATCCATCTGGAGGGTTGAAGTCCCGTCCCGAATCATACCATCTCCCGGGTCCAAGTGGCGTATTATTCGCTCCCGAGGAAAATCCTCTCGTGTACCAAGTCATCGCAGGTGTCTGCGGTGCATGGTACACCATATTTTCCTTGACCGGTTCCTCTCTCCTTTCCTCAGTCATGGCAAATGCCATTTTCCGCTCCTTCGCCTTCGAAGTGAGCATGGCTTCACTCATTTTCAGCACGGTTTCATGGTGAAGAGCTGTCTCCAACAGTTCACCAAAGTCCTTGCAATTCTTCGCTTTTACCAACCTGAACAACTCCGGGTCGTTCAGCTTGATGGCGAATTCCTCAAACAACCAGTTGTCCACATAGTTGGGGCCATGGTTAGCGAATGCACGCCTTGCCATTGCCGATAGTCTCGAAGCGAATTCGCTTACTGACTCCATGTCTCTTTTCTTCATATCCCGGAGCTCCATTTTGAGCCGGTCCCGATTCAACTCAGAATTGTACACCTTTTTAAGTGCTGTGACAGCAAGGTTGTACGATTTCTATTCAACTTCCTTCAGATTTTCGAAATGCCTTTTGGCAGGTCCTTTCAGCCTCCAGCTGAGCACGTTCACTTTCAATTCATCTGACGCTGTTCGATCGAACAACATCATAGTGGCCTCAAACTCTGAACAGCCATTCAAAAAAGTCATCGTCGGCCTTTCCCCAGAACTGTGGGATTCGGTCCAAGCTGACCATCCTTCCAGGCTGGTGTCCTTCGTCCTCCGCATCATGCATCATCATGATGATGTCCTCCGGATCTGATTTTTCAGATCTGTCCCCACAGTTCGCTTGGTCCGGAGACACTCGGCCTTGATATGCCGAGTCCTTGTCCAAATGGATCGACATATAGTTACGATCGATCATTGGAGCCCTAAGGCGAAAGTCCTGAACTCCCACCAGTTCATGGTCAACGGCAAATGCCGGTCCATTGTCACCATGTCGCATGGTGCGGGCACTTTCCTCCGTCATTTGACGCGAGTACTGCGAACTGTTCGCATTTGTGCCCTCGTCCTTTGACCCAGGATGATCCTGTGTTTCGTCAAATACAGCCTTGGTTGTGTGCAACCTTGGTTCTGTATCGTCCTTCCCATCCCGCAACATCTTGTTCAGTTGGGACGGTCCCGGGCTAACTACAAGTTGCACCGTGTCCTTTATGTTCTCACTCCGTGGTTGCCCACATTGTGGTCCTTTGTTTTGCGGACATCTGTTCGCATAATGTCCCAACTGTTGGCATGCGAAGCAGGTCGGTGCTTTGCACTGATCTACTCGATGTCCTGGATTCTTGCATCTTGTGCAAAGTCCTCCCGACTTTTGTCGGTGCCAGATTTGTTCCAGTCTTCCGTTCATTTCATCAAGGCGCATTTCCACCTGTTTAAACTGCACCTTCATACTTGATCTGAGATCATGAAGGTCACGTTTCATCTCCAGGATGCTCATGTACTGTCCCACTTTTGCATGCTTTTTCACTTGGGTACTGCTCGCACCTGAGCCTTGGGTTCCGGTGCTACCAGTAAACATGAAATTTATGTTGAGGGCTCGTCTCTGGGGGAGACGATGACCCTTCATCCAAGTCCTTAGCATCCGTTGCTAGCGAGCTGATTTGGCCCAGTCCCAGGGGTCGACTTCACCAACTCTCCCAATGTGTTCGGGCGAGCAGTACCCATAGTTTGGGAAAGCATGCTTCCGGACAGCACAGTCCGTTCCTTGACCTTAGGTTCCGACCGGCACTCCCGGGCGAAGTGGCCAGTCTTCCTGCAGTTGTAGCATTTTCCAGACTTTCGTCCGTTCTTTGCTACATCACCTCCGGAGTACTGCTTGAACTCCTTGGGAGGGTCCTTCCCATCCGAACCGCCGCCGGCCCCGCCGGCCACAGAAGTGGCGCCCTTGGGCGATAGTGGCGGGTCCGTCCGAGACGACGTGTGTGTTTTCTTAAGGCTTTCGGGACTGAGTCCCACTTGCTCAGATTTGGGCTTTTTAAGGCTTTCGGCACTGAGTGCCACTTGCTCATCCTTCGCCCTCGTTCCTCCCGGGCACTTGGCCCCTCCTTCCATTCCAATCCCGCTCGGTGCCAACGCACCGCGGTCCTCACGGTCCGCAAGGACCGGCCCTTCACTCCTTTGCAGCTCCGCCCAGGCATCCAGCCCTACAGGCGCTGCCCGAGGAGGCGTCGGGGTCCGGCTCCCATCGTCCTCATGAGTAGCGTGGTTGTTGGTCGTCGAGTGTATGACGAAATCGAAGTCGCCTGTGTGCTCGTCGTCGAAGTGTGAAGAATGACTCCTCGGAAGGATCTTTTCTCTTCCTTCTGGCTGCCTTTTATGCAGCCAGCAGGTGGGTGGCAGGTGGGTGAACCCACTCCGCCGGTCAGACATTCACGGCTATTGGCTGTAGCCAGCTGTCTGACTGTCTGTCCATACTATTTCCTCTGTCCCTCCCTCTCACGCCTTTCAAAGGCGCGGAGTGTTTGTTTGTTCACCCACGCCATTCATGCAATGGCGTGGGGTCCACAGCAATTTGAATTGCTGTACAGCCGGGGAAAAGTGCGAGCACGCGGAGATTAAGGACTTATGGAGATTCGTGGTGAAAGACGTTCGTCTTGTGCCAGGGCGGCCGGGGCCTAAGGGGTCGAAGAGCAAAGCAAGAGTGAGTGCGAGTGCCATCCCGGGTCCTGACAATGGCATTCCAACTGATGAAGGGCATAGTCCGAACTCCAATCCCAAAACATTGCCCAGGAATTACCGTTCTTCCGGTAATGAAACAATACAATTACCGTTCTTCCACCCTCGATCAAAAGTTTATTTTCAACTGAACCCGGCATTCCAAAATTAAAGGATAGTGTTTCCAATTTGGCTTTATGGAGTTTGGCCTATAGACTACTTTCTGCACACCAAAGAGTCATTTCACTTTGTACGCGCATCTCCATTTGTCCATATTTAATTTTTGTCCCGGTTTCGTCGTCCAAAATTAAAATTTTTGTCCCGGTTTCGTCGTCCAAAATTCGTAATAACTCATTTTTTATTAGAGTCCCGAAAATTTATTCAAAACTCCCAGAAAATATTCGTAAAAATAATCCAATTTGTTTTGCTAAACTCTTAGATGATTTTGATTTGTCACCCCTTTTCGACCCTTTGCCTGGATCTCGACAAATCTGACTATTTCGTGCTGCTGTTCTATTTATTTGTTGTTTTACTTATTTCTTTGTTTTGATTTGACGCCCTAGAGGCAGAATAAAATACAAATACAAAATATTTTCAATTTTCAAAACTAAATCATGCAAAAATTAATGAATAAACTTTACCTTCTGTGGTACTATAATTATTGCAAGGAATCATTACTGCATTCTACTCATGCATGGAATAAATTGCATTTCGGGCACTTTTCTAAAGTTACTAATGTGTTGATGCATGCTGCTAGTATTGAATCTTGTCCGGGCAATTCCGCCATATGGGGGGGGGGGCGCACGAATCTCGCCTTTGCCAATTCGGTCGGGGTTCCCCTGCTGAATGGCTTTGCTCTCTCGGAAACGGAGGAATCTTCAAATTTCCCTCACCCATTAGGGTTTAAGGCTACACCATTTGTCTAGACCAGGACCGATAAAAATTGCCACAAAAGTTATGACAATTTTTTTGACTTGGGCCTTTGGATATTCACTTCAACCTTTTGCATCACTTACAACAATGGCCAATGTGTCTTAATACATTAGCCAACATCATTAGTCACCAGCTTTTCCTCCCCCCCCCCCATCCCACATCGATTCAACCTTTTCCCCTCTCTCTTTCCCGTCGCTCTCGATTTATCGTTCACCTTCAAATGTAATTCCTTCCCCTCGAAACAACCAATTTTTTGCTTCGAGGCGGGGGCCAAGAGGACAGGGACAGGATGGGTGGAAGGATTTTGGATGTTTGCTCAACGCTCTTCGGGGTCGCAGTCCACTGGCCAGATCCCATGGCTTTCACCTTCAGCTTTTCCTCAACGAATAAATTTTATTTTTTGTCGTTTCATCCAAATTGCAACAAAACAATGAATGGTCAGTGGATGGATTGTGCTGATCATCCGCACTCTTTGATCATGCTGTAATTTACAAATTCAGCAACTGATCCCATGAGCTGATCCATTTTAAGGCCGTTGGATCGAACTCCACCATTGGCCTAATCCTAATTCCCAACCCCGAAGTCCCCCCCGCACATATTCTTTTTGCTCTCGCCATCCGTCAAGCCATGACCATGACTCATTCTGCAAACACACAACGAATTCCCCCGTCTTCGGTGGCTGTTTGTTTTCGTTGGGGCGTTGTCCAATTTCATCCTCCCTCCCCTGCTTCCAACCCATTGTTAAGCGTCATTTGCAATCATTTGATATTCTGATAAAATTGGGCTTCTCCTGGGTTATGATCGAACTTATTCATCTCAAATATCGGCTTTTACCGAACCCATAATTAAAGGCCAACCCTCACCGGTTCTGGATTCTGCTCCCATCTGATCACCTAATACCTTCTTCTTCTGCAAATCTTTCAGCCATTTAACAACAAATTCCCATCCATCGATCTTTCACACCTCTTGATCTGTTGAGCCCTGGGACCCAATGTTTGCTTTCCAATTGCGCCAGCCGATCCTTCTCCAAAGTCATCATCGCCCTCCCTTCCCTCAAGTTCCTCCAATATCTTCCCTCACCTTCGAATGACCCTTTTGTGGACATCGATTCCTTCCTTCCTCCTCCTTCCATTATCGCCTTTTCCCCTTTTCCTTTCCCGAATTGTACAATTTTCGTCCCCAAAAGGGGAAAAGCATCGACAAGCCGATGTCTTCGCCAATCGAATCGAGAGCGATGCAATGAAAAACGGGGGAAGGAGCAGGAGAAGAAAGAGGAGGAGAGAAGGAAATGAGGAGGACCATGACTCACTCCCCCTCCTCCCCCCTCCTCCTTTTCGAAAAACTGTGCTCACTCCTCAACCGCCCTCATTATCGTCGTCTTAATGTCCTTGTGGCCACACTATCATTCCAGCCGATATTTGTGATAGTGATAAGGAGATAGCCAACTGATAGATCAGTAAATGATGCGGGGCTTCGATTACATAATTTCAACAAAATCGAAATCCCCTTTTGGTCTTTCTGCTTTTTATTTTCAAATTCCTTTCGCATCTGATCACCTTTCCCCTTCTAACATTGGTCCATTTTTTATATCTGATCAGCTTTTATCACTTTCCCCACACCAACCATCCCTAATTTTGGCCGTTCCCTCCTATGCTGAACTTTTAGAATCTGATTGATCACTGATCATTTCTGATCAGCTTCCCCCTCTCTCTCCCCCCGATGGCCCCCTTGGCCCTTCCGCTTCTGTTCTGCTTCTGCTCCGTTCTGTTCCGTCTCGCCTCCTGCCAATTCCCCCAAAATCCTTCCCTCGTCGGTGCCGGGGCGGACTTTGGGCCCGTCGGCGGGGGAATGCCAATTGGGGGCGGCGGAGTTCCGGTGCCGCCGATGGGACAGAACATTGGCTCTCCCGACCGCGACACACTTTGGACGGGCACCAGCGACAATCTTCTCTACGGGGGTTATCCCTCTGATTTCAGGATTTGACCACCAAATTTGACCATTTCCAGTCAATTTGGTGCCATTTGGTCCTGAAGTTGGCGACCATAAAGTTCACCCGGGGTTCTTGACTGCCGGACAGACCATTGGTGAGTTCCAGGAATCCTTAATTTGTACTTAATTATTCACTTTTCAGATCTCTACATGTATTTCCCTTTCTATGGGGGACTCTACAACTATACTACGGTATTTCCCCCATTTTACCCATTATCCCAGCTATTCCATTGGTCAGCTTTCCGTCAACGGATACATGTCATTCGCCACTGTGCTGGACCAGGGCCCCACCATCAACGTTGGTCCGGAGGCCACAGATTGGCCCCGGCAGCAAGATCCGGCCATGATTGCCCCCTTTCTGTGCAAACAACAAGTAATAATGACCAAAAGTGGATTTACGGATCCGGAATTGGCATCCATCGGAACCGGATAGGAACTTCCGGACAAATTTGCCCTTTAGCTTCCGCTCTCCTCTCCAATTTTTATTTTTTTTATCCTCCACTCACCTTCTCCCCCCCCACATCAGATTCCCCAGAGCAGTAATGTCGCACTCCGTGCCGGAATCTACTACCGACTGATCATGCGCCAGTCCATCTTTGGCCGCGGCACCGCCTCCAACATCGGCCCCGAGATGGGCACCATGCCCGAGTCCAGCTTCTTCGGCTTCCGCTTCCAAAAGTGTCCGGCGGCGGCGGACAATTATGTCCGCTGTGACACCAACGGGGACTATTTTTTGGACCAAATGATGCGATGGCTCCAGGGTAATCTGATCAATCAATGATCATTTCCACTGAATAACTTTCATATTTTACAGAGGGTGTCGCGGGTGCCACGGCCTTCCGCGCGGATGCCGCCCTGGTGGTCACCTGGTACAACACCGCCTCGGCCATCTCCGCAAGGGCCGACATTGACGGGGGACAGTTGGCCACCTACCAGGTGGTATGGCTGACTGATCTGACCGGACGGCTGAGCTATGTGATCCTGAACTACGACAAGTTGGGTTTCGATGCGGCCGATGTGCGGCTGAACTCGCGCAGTGGTCGATGTCAGGTGAAAAGTTTAAAAAGTTGGAGAACCCCTGAACTGTAAAATTTAGGCACTGTTCAACGGCGGAAATCACACGGGAATGGTGCTGGTGGACCCCACCCAAAACTACAAGAACACCCCCAAAGTGTTGGCACAACGCTCCGGGGTGCCGCACATGGTGCGCGGACGGTACATGTTCCGGGTGGACGATGTGGTCCGTCCGGGCGGCTGCTCCAACAAAACCGGAGGAACATGTAAGGAAAGGAAGAAGTTATGAAATTGATCCGGATCATTTATTGTGCATAGATCCGATCATGATCTACCCGAACATTGTGAACATGCTGGGCGAGATGACGGTCGACGTGAATGCCATCTGTCTGGACCGGACCCAGACATACATTCTGATGATCGAACAGCGTCAGGTACAGGGGTGGGAGGGGTTGATCCAACTGATCGGACAATGAACACATTCAGACAGCATCCTGCACGGTGCTGAACCCGGCCATGGCCCGTTGCAACATCCCGAAAATCTACGATTGGGGCACCAAAACGGTGTACTTCCAGCCCCAAAGTCAGGGGGCCAACGACGAAAGGGCATTTGTCGGGTACATCTACTTTGGTAGGAAAAAGAAGCCCCACTTGGTAGTGCAAGTTCGAAATATTTTAGTGCCGCCCACGCTTGATCCGATGCGATTGGACATTGGGAACATTTATGATTGGTACAAGAACCCGATGCCGTATCAGGTGGAACATCGATGGAGATTGGGCAACCCTTTAGTTTTTTTGGTTCAGGTGATGCCATTGTCGTGGTATCCCCGCAACTTCACCAACCCGGATCTGAACTACATGGACCAGACTTGGCGCATCAGCGATGATGCACTCTACGGAGTACAGCTCGGACTCTACGTGATTGGGTACAAGGAGGCCAAGGATGAGCAGGTATTGAGATTAGAGGATGATCAGTGAATTGGAAGAAGGGGGATTGGATAGTTTGAAAAGTATTTTGACGAGTGATTAGTGATGGCTTGGGATTGTTCTTCAATGGGTTCATTGTTCTTTCTAATTCGAACTTTCGAACATTCATCCTCCCTCTCTCTCTCTCGTTTAGATCAAAAAGTTCCGTCCCGAGCATCGGGTGCTCTGCCGCCTGGCCACCTACTCCAACCGGAACACCTACGAGTACCGGTGGAATGCGCAGAAGGAGCGCATCAACGTGAACCAGGTGGAGCAGTGGTACCTGAACGACTGGGAGCGCATGAACGAACTGTTCTCCTTCCGCGTCGGCTACCTCAAACTGTCCCCGCTGCGCACAAATGACCAGGCTTTTGTGGCGCCGCAACTGTTGTCCGGGTGAGTTGTTCTCCTCCCAGCCTGATCGATCATTCCAATTTGATCAGTCCCTTCCTGATCATTTGCTGATCAAATTCGTCTTCCTAATCCCTCTTACATATTCTCAGTCTCGTTTCCGCTCCGATCTCGCTCCATTGGCTGTGGACCAGCGGGAATCCCCTTTACGACACCACCACCTTCTCGCGCCAGGAGGCGGATGCCCGCCACGAGTTCATTGCCCAGAAGTCCAAGGAGATGTGCCACGATTGGTACGACGAGGACGGGGCCCAGTGGAACTTCATCCGGGACGTGGAGACCAACGCGTCCTGTCCCTGCATGGAGCACCAGGCCAAGTTCGACCTGGGCCGCTTCATGCCCCACCCCCGCTGCTCCCAAACCTTCCGTGACATCACTTGCACATCCACCATCGGTGCAAAGAACTGCTACATGAGTGTAAGAATGAATCTTACATAGCTGGATTAGAATATTTTCCTCTCATTTTGACATTTTCGCCTTTTTACTTTAGGCCTCCAACATCTATGGCTCTTACTCGGGCCGGCGTTTTGACTACGGTTACGGCTACGCCTACGGGGACTATGCGCGCGAATTTCGCGAGGGTCGTGTGGAACCTCCAGTTGGTGCTGGCGAAGGCCTTGGCGGTGGTCCCTTCGGCTACGGAGGATACTATGGGCGAGAGGGAGATCGGGGAAAGTCAGTGGTTGATTAGGATTGTAAATGTTCTGATCCAGATCAATTCTTTCCGATTTGATCCAACTCATCTTAATCTTAAATAATCTTCCCCATTTTTCTCGCTCCCCAAATTTGGCCATTATTTTCAGCCGCTTCCCCACCCATTATGGCCAAGTGTGCTGTTATGACGAGAAGGGCTTCCTGATGCAGACAACCTATCAGCCGGTGATCAAAGTGATCGAGGAGACCCCCTACAACCCTGGCTACCCCCTGCGCGCCTACGAGTTCGGCACTCCCCCCTACATGGGCCAGTTCGAGGTGCCCGGCCTGTCTGCCTTCCACCACGACTACATGCCCTACTTCCTCTGCTGCAAATTCGCCAACTTCCGCTGCCAAATGTTCTATTGGAGGAGGCCGAGCAGTGGATGTCAACAGTACCAGCCCCCAGCAATTGGTGGGTGCCGATCGATCAGTGATCAATATCAACTTTTGTTCAAATGTCACTTTTGATCGGGATCATTGGCCAATCATCTTCCTTCATATTTGTAACTTATCAGGTGAAGCAATGGGCGCCGGCACCTTTCACACCATCGATAACGACAAATTCGTGTTCAACGAGCCGGGCGTGTACACCCTGTTGTACATCCCCAAGACCGTGAACAACCCAGAAGTGCGAATTCAGATACGGTTGGAGCGATATCCGAACCGTCGCGTGGATTTCAGTGAGTGCCCTTACACATACCTAGTTCATGTTTTGATCAATTATGCAGCTTCCCTTCCTTCCTTATCACCTTTATCATTGTTTCTTTCTCCGACTTTCAGGCATGTTGGGCCGTTACCTGTCCCAAGAACAACTTGTGCAGCCCACCAATGCCACGGTGATCACAGGCATTGCGCTGGAAGCCACGGGCACCGATCGGGTGCATGTGATGGCCCGCGGGGACACGCGTCGTTTCCGCTACCGCACCTCCGTGATCGTCGGCAACATCTTGCGCTACTTTGACACAATGCGACTGCAACGCTTCAAAGGTAATCTTCGTCGTGTTAATATCTGATCACTAATCAATTATCACTTATCACTCTTTTCTCTCATCTCACTGATCACTCCCTCCATCTCCATTGATCCTCTTTCCCTGATCAGTTTCGGCTGATCACTTGGCTCTTCTCATGATCCTTGATCATTCTGTCCTCTGATCACTTTCCCTGGCCCTGATCTAATCACTTTTTGCTTCTTTCACCACAAAGGTGTGCTGGTCTACGTCAACAACGTGGAGAGAGGTCAGCCGGAAGTGTATGTTGTGCTGGAGGAGGCGCAGATCGGGGTCCGGATCCGCGAGTCCTATTCAGTGGACATTGACAGAATGCCCATGTACCAGGAGAGCATGGGCATGCTGGACATTGCGCTTAGTGTGCCTCCCCAATACGGAGTGGTAATTTCGGCAATAATTTGGCATTTGTTGGTTTGGCGCCAAAATTCAAATTTGATTTTCAGCAACCGGACGGGGACAAAACGCGGGAACAGGAGATGCGCCAAAGGTACAATCTGCCCAGGGTGGCCGGCCTGATGCGCCCCTTCCCGGACACATCCACCGGGTCCATCTACACCACGCTGACCCTGAACGAAGTGAACTCCGAATCCATTCGGCAACAGATCATCAATTACTGTAATTATCACAATCATTGGGCATACTATACTTGGTCATACTATATTTGATCACCTCAATCAGATCGGATCCCCGGCTCCGGCGAACGTTTCACGGACTATCAACAGCAGACATTGAACCAGTACCAGATCCCGACGGACAACATGTTCACCACCAGCAAGGAGGAGGACAAGAAGTTCGAGGCGTTTCCCGAGGCCACCATCAAGAGTGAGCCCATCTACAAGACGGCGCCCATCTATGAGACGTGGGTTCTCTGCTGAATTTCTAAAGACAAAAGCGATACCAATTAGTGCCCAATATCGGTTTGTGCCCCGGTCCGGCGCCGTGCTCATGCAATTGTTGCAACAGTGCAACGATTTGGCCAATCGGGATACCAGTGAGTTCTGAAGATATTCTCCCCAATTTTTCCCCGAAATTCCCACCATTTCAGTCGGTCTGCAGCCGTACCAGGGCCAGCTGTACTGGGACTGGGCCAGCCAGTGTCCGGACAACCCGGGCAAGATCATCCAGGAGTGCGGGGACAACGTGCCGTGTCTGTACGACTACACCCTTCTGAACGCGGAGGTGCTGGGCAACGAGGCCAAGGACTCCTGGAACGCGTTCTTCCATGACAGATGGTCGGCCATCCAACATTGTGAGTGAATAATTGGGTGGATCGCAACCGAGATCTTTATCGTGATCAGTTGTAGCCATTTTATTGATCATCTGATGGATTCAGACAACAGCTGTGGCCCGATCAACATCGAGTATCCGGAGTATCTGATCAAGACACCCGCACTCTCCTCCGGCTACCTCCAAGGGGACATTGCTCGTTTCGAGTGCTTCCAGACCCATTGGATCAAGGGGGACTCCGAGTATAAATGTGTGTGATCTTGTACCTGGAAATTGGGACATGGACCATCCCGTTCGGGACCCTTTCAGGTGCCCAGGTGGTTGACTACAACTTTCCCCAAATGTGGCGTTTCGAGTGGAACAAGGGGTCCCAGCCGTGGTGCCGATCCCGGGAAATGGACAACATGGTAACATTCTTACAGTATATACTCATCTTACCCTTGGCTGTTGCCTTTGTCAGCTGACTTGGCTGACCGGCATTCTGTCCACGGTGGGTGCCATTCTGGTGCTGATCCTCTGTTTCCTGAGCTGTTGGTGCATCAAAGTCCGTCGGAGGGAAGAACAGAGCAAACAGGCCAGCAGCAGAAGACCCTTCCGGCAACCGTTCCCGCGGGTAAGGATAAGGCCAATATTAATTATTAACCCCTTTACCTTATATGCCGACAATTCCATCCCACTCACAATCAATCTGAGTCATGGTCATGGTACTCTATCCTCTCTACTCTGGGTTTACCAAACATACTCTCCCTCGCTCTGACTTACTTTGTCCTTACACAGAGCCTTGAAGCTGAGTCTGTGCCGCCGAAGAGCGGCGAGTCCCCGCTGAACTCGTTCTCTGACATGAGAGGGGCCAAGAATGGCGGTGGCCCAGGACCGACGGGCGGCGGATTCCGGACGCCGGAAGTGCCCGAGCTGAGGGCCCGACACCCGGCGGGGCCCAGGACAGGGGCGGAGGAAGAACGGCGCCGACTGCTCGGACTGAACACTTCCGTCTGATCGATCAGAACAATCTCCACTTCTTCCACAGCAGGGATCATTTATTTACATATCATCGAGCAATAAAAAGATTGATTGATTGTGAGAGAGTGGACTACTCTTTCCATCCGCAACTCCCTCATCATTCCTCATCTTATTTTTTATAAATAAAGTTTTATTTATTTTTAAAACCCCAATGTCACTTGGCACTCTGATGAATTGGTATCCATAAATACAATCTGATGACCATTGAATCCGCTCTCACGAATGGTATGGTGTTACTGTCGTAATATAGTATGACAGACAGATCTACTCCCGCATCCCGCGAATAATACAATCACCAATACATCAATTTTGCTATAATTATTCGTTTATATCGACACCGTTAATTACAAAAAAACGGAACAATAATTCTTTGATACATAGAATTACAAAATGGTTGGGCGCATCGACGGACCCATGTTCTTTGGCATCAGCACCTCATTGGTTCTGCGTCGGATCACCCAACCTCTCCTAATTATTTACATGGTTATCCGTTTTTTGGCATCCGTGGAATCGATCAGATCACATGATTTTGAGAGGATTTGATGAAGGCACGATTATCGGAGAATGGCATGGCGGGAATGGGGGAAAAGAACGATGAGAAATAGCGGAAGAAAGAGAAGGCCATGGAAGGAAAAAGAAGAAGATGAGGAAGAGGACGGGGAGGAAGGAGAGGAAGAAGCGCCGGAGGGAAGACCGTCGAGCAGATCCAGGACCCGCAACTGTTTGATAGTGGACAGGAGGAGCTGCGGGGAAGGGGACCATTGGGGGATGGACTCCAAGGGCGGATGATTGTCCGGCTCCACGACAATTTGGCACCAAATTTTTAGGACAATCGCATGCCGAATTGTCGTGTCACCGATGATCTATCCATCTCTACCACACCTGATAACGGTCGGCATGCTCCAGAAGAAAGTTGTTCTCTAACTCCCGCGCAAAAGGAGAACAGATCTGCATTGGTGAGAAAATACAAAATACAACAACACATAAAGTACATGAACAGAGGAGTTAGCCCGATCCCTCCCCTAGATCCCGATCACTCCGCATTAGATCACCATGATTATGATTATCATCTCACCTTCTTTCTTCCTAACTCTAACCCTTACCCTGATCATCCCAACCTTCCCACCTTCCCCGATCATTGATCACTCCCACCTTCTCCATTTTCCCGGAGTGCCAGCTGGGCTTGCTCTGATTGTTGTTGTTTTTGTTGGTGTCCCTGGTATCCGTCGCCATGGGTTCGCTTCCAAACCATTGCAGTTGCAGTAACACAACCGCCTCCTGTGCATAATGTTCAAGGACAGCCACACGACACTTGGTGTCCTGACATTGGGAAGAATAAGCAAGTTGGATACATCGATTTGAATCACATTACCGTTGGTAGGACTCGTTCCAGCGCGAATTGCAGTCGAGTGGCCAAGTCCTTGGCCAACGATCTGCTCTGGCTGATCAGTCCACTGCGCTCCCTCACCGTCTTGGGCACCACCTCCCTGATCAGATCCAGCTCTGAAATGGATGACCAATGATCAATTGAGCTGTGAGGAAATTGACCGGGCTTGGAATATCCCAGGGAAATGTACAGGCCCGGCCCCAAATCCGGCATTAGCTCCGAAGTGTCGCAGATGAAGCGCCCGTCGTGACATTGGCAGGCTCCCCGGTCTTCCAGGTAAAGACGTTGTCCGAAGGCTAAAAATCAGCTCAATTCTTAGTAGCGTTGAAGAATTTCGAACATTTACGAATTTAATACATTTTTTGCTATGCCTTACCGACGACGGTGTTCCGAGTTTCGCAGAGCACATCCGTCATGCACCCGAGTTCGTGGCACTCCAATGTGCCATTGCCGGAACATTCGCACCAGGAGGAGCAACGGCCAGCCCAATCATGGTAATGCTAGAGGCAAAGGGAAGGGGGAGAAGCATCCATCGGGGGGAGGAGGGAGGAAGGCAAGCAGCAAACTCACCCTGAACACGGAGTTACGGTAGTGGCTGATCCACTCCCCGTCCACATTCCGCGTCTGACATCCATCCCCTGCAATGTTAACAGATCAGTGATCACTTTTCCCCCTCTCCCATTCCAACCTTCAATCGGTGGTTTCTGCGTAACAAACTCTTTTTGGTTTTCAGTTAGTGTCAGGGGCAATGGCCGCCGGTGCTTTTCCACCCTTGGCCGGGGAAGCTTCTCCTCCTTCTCATCCTTTGTCTGATCCCCCATCTGCTTCCCCATTTTCTCTTCATCCTCTTCTGTCATCTTCTTCCTTTCCTCCCCTTCCTTCCTCTCCTTCGCCTCCTCATCTTTTGCTTGATCCTCCGTCTTCTTCCCCTCCTCCTCTTCCTTCTTCTTATTCTTCTTCCCTTGATCTTCTTCCGTCTTCTTCATCTTCCTTTTCACTTCCTCCTCTTCTTTCATCTTCCCTTCCTTCCCTTCCTTCATCCTCCTCTTCGCCTCCTTCTCTTCATCCATCTTCCGTGCCTCTTCATTCTCGGCCCACTCGTACACTTCCTTCCGCCCATTCTTCCCTCCTGTCCCTCCTCCGTTCATCTTCCGTTCAATGTGTACTTCCGGTTCTTCAACATCCTTCTTTTGGTTCTCTTCCGATTTCTCTTCTTTTTCGTCTTCTTCTGCTATCCTATTCTTGTTCTTTCCTTTTCTTCCCCCTTCTCCAACTTCCGGCACCACCGTCACCTCGTCCCCCAATTCCATGGCCCCCTCCGATCCCATTCCCCCCACTCTGATCAGCACTCTTTTGCCTCCAATCGTTGTTTTTGTCGTCGTTCTTTTGCTGTTCTCCAACACAATTTGGCCATTGCTGAACTGTTCGTTGAACTCGCGACGAGCGGGTTCTGGATTAATTTTGCAAATTTTATGTCTTTTTCTCCTCCTTCCCTCACCAATGCACGGGTGCCTTGGCCACATCCCTTCGGCCAATTCTGCGCAGGAAATGTCATCTGGCGGACAATGGCACGGCTCATCAAGCCAACTCCCACGGGCCGCTGTCAAAGCGGAACGACACGCGGAAAGGGAAGGGGCGGCACAGGAGGAGGCGGAAGAGGAGGAGGAAGAGGGGGAATTGGAGAGGGCGGAAGAGAGGGGACACGCGGAACGAATTGAGGAGAGATGGCGGCTGGGAAAAGGCGGAAGTGATGGAGTGGGGACAAATGGACAGAGTATGGCATTGTGCCAATGGTTCACCTGCACTCCGCCTCCGTGCGGCACATCTGCACCGTTTGCGTGCATGTCCATACCCTTTGGGATTGTGATCCCTCCTCGCATCCGTTACCATCCCCAATGGAAAGCTGAAAAGGGGAAATTTTGGGGAAAAAGGTGCCGGTTTGGTACATTGGATTGGGTATAAAATATTGTCCGTAACATTTCACATCCGATTTATTTTTTACGACTCCCTACATCGGATCCGATGCGGTGGGAATTATCCGGAAGATTCTGGCATTTTGAGTTTCGACTTCTTAATCCTGGGAATTTCAAAACAAATCCAATGATATGTTTTCTGTGTTTGAGCTTGTTAAAGGATCTTCCGGAATGGATGATCGATTCTGGATTTTCGCTCTTCTCCTCACCATTTTTCGCCTGCATTCCGCGTCATCATCGGCACAATCGCAGAACTGCAATGCCTCCGCCAACGGTCCGTGCACGAAGCGGACAAAGCGATGCAGAGCCGGTGCGCACCGTTGTTGGCTGCGCGAGCGGGTGCAACGACGGCCGAGGGCACATCGGACACGGAGTTCGCTCAGATGCCACCTGCACGATTCGTCCTGTTCACAAAGGGCCAACACGGGGGGACAGGTGCTGGAGTTGGCAGAGGTGGAGCCAAGTCCTTAAAGGGATCAAATGGGCACAATTGGCAAATATCGAAAAAACGGGAAAATCAGGGAGATGGCAGCAGATAACGGAGGAATTGATACTTCCGATGCCGGCCAACAACGGATGGATGTGTTTGTGGAGGAGAACGATGAACATGTACATCAGGCTGAGCATTTCCTAACAATCCCACCGACTGATAAGTTATGGCACCATCAGAAGAAGCAAAACGCCAAAGGTGAGGAACGGAGGAGAAGGGGGGGGGG
>LDKF01002527.1:6069-27468 GCA_001026735.1 Rotylenchulus reniformis | reverse complement strand
CTTTGTATTTCCTTCACATCTCCACCTATATAAGTGATCCATTTTCCAGCATTTGTCACTCTTCTGTTTGCCTTCCATTCCCATTCCAGCTTCCATTCCCATATTCCATTCTATTCCATTGTCCTATATTCTATTCTGTTGTCTTCAATAAATTCTCCAATCGAAGACACAACAGAAGAGAATGGAAGAAGAAGCCGATCTAGAAGTGAAAGTGAAGGCATTAGAGGACAAATTGGAAGCCCTGAAGACATTCAACCCCATCCCTGCCAACACCCCGGCACCGCGCTACGACGGACAAGGGGACTTTCACAACTTTCTTCGCAAATTTAATATTTACGCCACCGCTTCCAACTGGGAGCCCAAAGATTGTGTCCGCTTCTTGCCCCTTTTTCTCTCCGGCGACGCTCTCGAAATTTACATGGGTCTCGACAAAGATCAAGTGAATACATGGAAGAAGCTAACAGAAGCGATGGCCAAGAAGACAGGGAAGATTGACGCCAGATCATCTGCACGGAGAATGTTGGCAAAAATGAGGATGAAGATCGGAGATTCGGTCAATGAATTTGCCAATAAAATCAAGAATCTTGTTGAAGAAGCAATGCCCGACCCCGACTATACCAAAGATGCGAGAAGCGAAACTGAGCGCGACTATTTTCTTGATGGTCTCCCAACAGAGATAAAAAGAAAGGTCTTCTTCCAGCCCAAACCAAAGGATTTGATGGAGGCAATTTCGATGGTGAAGAAAATCACGCAGATAAAGAAAGAGTTAGCGAGCGAAACAGTGGCACAAATCGAGTTGGATGAAGTGCGAGCGGAGGTAAATGCCATTGCTTACGAGATGAGGAAGAAGAACGAAGAGGAGCAACGAGAAAGAGACCAATGGAGAAAGGAAAGAGACCAATGGAATGTCCCAAGAGGGGGATTTCGAGGCCAAGGATGGACTGGCAACAACAACCGTAACCCGAGTAGAGATCAACAACAGAATGCCAATTTTGTGCCGTTGGGTCAACCGAGATTCCCGAACCGAGGAAGAGGATGGAACGGAAATTATAGAGGGAACTGGAACCAAAGAGGAGGTGGAAGACCAGGACAAGGACAGTGGGAGAATAGAGGGTATGGAGAACAGAATAGAGGATGGAACGAAGGAAGAGGAGGAAGAGGACGCGGCCAAGGATTCCGAGGACAACAAAGATACCGTATAAATGCCGTCGGGACAGAGCCATCTTCATCCGCAAGACAACGTTCCCCGTCACCTTTTTTCCCTCTGATCGTCTTATGCGCAATACTTGGGGCAATGACAACGCCTACACTCGGCCAGTACCAAATCTGCTCGGAGAACTTTCCAACTACTCCCATTGGGCTTCCTAAACCATCAAACTGCACAATTCCCGAAAAACAACAAGCGGTGGAAAGGAAAGTGACCCTATTTCTGCCAATAACAACACCTAAACAGTTCCCCATCTATGGATGTACCCGACAAGTGATTGAAGTCTGCACCGAGAGCACATTCATTTTCTGGCACGACATTAAGAGTCGAACCTATAAAGAATATTCGGTTCCGCCGGACCAGTGCCGATCCATGGTAACAGAGAGGAACAAGATGATGACGAGGGTGAACGAATACGAATGGAAGACTAACAACGCAGAGAAGGTGGAGTATGCATGGACTGGTGAAAATTGTGAAGAGACAACGAATTTTCTGGTGGAAAAGGGAGAAGGAGGAATTTTGTCCCTAGAATTGGTCACCTCATGGGGACATCACCTAAACCCGTACACGGAATATGACGTGCTCGAAACAGGGACGATCATCTGGGACAAGCCGGAGGAAAGTTTCTGGAGGACCCACATGCCAACCGAGAAGTACAGAGCAGAGATCACCGAAGAAGCTGTTGTGATCTCCGAAATAGAAGCAGTTTTTCAGTTCGAAGAGGGTGATCGCGAGGGGGTAATCGGGGTACCGGAAGAGGCCCATCGGATGATCAATGATGCTTATATCCTGATTCACACCCCCGAGAGATCAGCGAGCAGAAGAAAGAGGAGCGAAAGGGAATCCCCTAAAAGGAGAGAGCAGAACGAGCGGAAGGCACCGGCGGCCAGAACTACGGTATCCCAAGGAAATGCTACAGTACCAGCAGCAAAAATCACGACTACGGTGTCACCAACGACGGAAAAGACAACCACGACTGAAACCCCGACTACCCAGTCTAAAATTACTACTACAGGGATACCCAAGACAATCGGAACCACCACAACTACTACAGTAATACCCATGACTGTGACGCCTAGAACAACCAAAATTACAACTACAGTAACCGTCCCTAAGCTTAAAACGACAACAGAAGTGTTGACAACTACCATTACATCACCGACTCCTAAAAGACACATTCTGCACCTAGGGAGACCGTTACCCTCTGAACAGCTATATTGGGTGGTCCAACAGTTCGGCAAGCCCGAAACAACACCAAGAACCACAGTAGTAACCCCAGAAAAGAGAAAGAGCACAAAAGTGGAAGAAAGAGCGAGAAAGATCACGAAAGAAGCGGTAGAGGAGGTGATGAAGGAGGGGAAGAAAAGAGGGCCAGAAACGGCAAAAACTCAAGAACCTACCATGAAGGCGTCGAAGAAGGTGGCGAGCACGAGCAGGACGGAAGTTGTAGAGCCATCTGAATTGAGAACTGTTCAGATCACCAAAATTGGAGATAATGGCGGATCCCAAATGGAATGGACCCCGGAGAAGAAGGAAAGGGAGAAGAAAGGGGAGAGTGAAGAGGAAGAAGGTGGAGAGAATGAAAGTGGAGCAAATGGTAAGGAAGGAACCAGAAAGGAGGACGAGGAGAGACGCAATTTTCCGGCTAAATGAAGAAAAGAAAAGGGAGTATAACGATATTTTCCGACGAGCTTGTGAAAGCAGCAATTTACAACTCCGCCTTGCCGAAGCGATCGTGCGGATTAATCCAACAGAGGGGGCGCGACAACTCTTCAACAGGGACGATTTAACAGCCAAATGGACAACAGAAGGGCTAGAAGTTGCTTTTTGCGCCCAAGTGACCCCCGAACAGATTTTCTGGGATGGCAATGTGGACGGAAGATGCTATGAAAACACACCGATCAGATTTTTAAACCACACGATGTTCATTCAACCGGGGAGCAGAGATTTGGTGGTGGCAAGCAAAACACTGGAATGTGGCACCAAGAAGAGCGAAGAGTTCTTGAATAAAACTCACGAAGAATTGACAAAAATGAAGCTAAAGCTCTCAGAAGAATACGAACAGAAGTACCGAAATGTGCAGAACCCATTATTCCTAAAAACCGGCCAAATCTACCAAACAGAGACCATGAGGATCGAGGACGCCTTAAAAGAGTACCGCCAAAGACTGAATAATCTCCCGACCGCGGAACTACGAAACATCGTGCCACCAAACATAACTTTGGCAGCAGAATTGATTGTGAAGGAGTTCAAAGAGAAGGCCAAGGCGGTGATGGAGGAGGCGCCCGATCTGATGAAGAGTTTGGCAGAAATTCCAAAGAAGGCCAAAGAAGCATGGAATTGGATCAAAGGGATGGCTTGGACGGTCATAATCATCATAGTCATCGCACTGATCGGAGGCATAGCTTTGCTACTTTTCGAAACAAGGATATATTGGATCGCCGGATTTCGCGCAGGACGATGGATAGCCAACTTAATCATTCGGGTCTTGGGAATGACGAAGCAAGAAAACAAAGAGATCAAAGTCGCGGTGGTGGAACAACAAACGCCAAGTGCGCCAAAAGACCCAATGGAGGAAGAAGCATACATTTTTGACTATCTACCGCCTAGAGTCTGCGTGATCGCGAATGAAGCAGGAAAATTGTGCTCCATCGAGGCGGAATTGAATGGGAAAGGGATGACGATGATGGTTGATTCCTGCGCTGGAGCATCATTTTGCCGCGAGTCGGTAGCGCGTGATTTGGGACTACAGATAAAAACAGACATGAAGCCAACACTCCGTGCGGCAAACGACACAAAAATGCAAACAATTGGGCACACAGTGGCAATGCTGCGAGTCGGAATGAAAAGATGGGAGATCAGCCTATTAGTGGCAATTGACAACACTCGCCAGCAGATGTACTACTAGGAACACCTATACAGAAGGCATTGGGCACAGTAATCGACTACGAACAGAAAAAAGTTCGAATTGGTGGAGAATGGACACAGATGATCGCAGTAATCGAAGAAGAGGGCGCTGATTTGCGAGTGACGATAAAAGAAGATGAGATTTTGGAACCGATGTCTGACAATGAAGTGTGGGGGTATGTGGAGGAAGAAGTGCCAAGCGAAGTCGAATTTTTGGCAGAACCGATCAATCACCGATATAAGACACTGATGGTGGGAAGGACATTAGTGACAGTTCACGACAAGAAAGTGCGGTTGAGGCTGTTCAATTGGAACAGAAAAGCGCTCAAAATCTACGCAGGATCGCACATTGCGCAATTGGAAATGATCCCGACGGATCAACCAGGAAGGAAGATAATGGAAATCGGAGTTGACGAACAATATGTGCCACCGGAGGCGAGGTGGACGGAAAAACTGCCTATACGAGCGGAGGAAATGAAGAAGGAAAGCAGTGTCCTATCGGATCGGATCAATCTTGAAGGATGTGCATTTGAAGAAGAAGACCGCCAGAAACTCAAAGAAGTTGTGGACAGAAACGCAGAAGCATTTGTGGGCGCGGACGGAAAAATCGGATGCTACAATGGGCCAGTCGTGCACCGGATTGATTTGATTCCAGGGCACTCCCTGTGCACCGAAGGGCCTATAGACAAGCTCCGCCGATCAGAGAAGCGATCGATAAGCAGATAGAAGAAATGATTGCGCAGAATGTGATCAGACCCTCACAGTCAGAATTTGCTTCGCCAATCGTCATGGTACCAAAGAAAGACCGAACATGGCGCTTCGCAATAGACTACCGCGGGCTGAACTCCATCACACAAAAGCGAGTGTACCAGCTGCCCATCATTACCGAACTACTAGACACAATCGGCTCTAAGAAATACTTCACATCCGTAGACCTACAGTCCGGCTACCATCAAATCCCTATGAGACCAGAGGACATCCCTAAGACTGCATTCATTTGCCACTCCGGATTGTACGAATTTCTGCGGATGCCATTCGGTTTGATCTCAGCAGGCGACACCTTCCAGCGAGTCATGGAAGGCCTAAGGAGACAGCTGACGGCCTGTGTGCTTGCCTACCTAGACGACATAATTGTCGCAAGTACAACCCCTGNATGGTACCGAAGAAAGACCGAACATGGCGCTTCGCAATAGACTACCGCGGGCTGAACTCCATCACACAAAAGCGAGTGTACCAGCTGCCCATCATTACCGAACTACTAGACACAATCGGCTCTAAGAAATACTTCACATCCGTAGACCTACAGTCCGGCTACCATCAAATCCCTATGAGACCAGAGGACATCCCTAAGACTGCATTCATTTGCCACTCCGGATTGTACGAATTTTTTCGGATGCCATTCGGTTTGATCTCAGCAGGCGACACCTTCCAGCGAGTCATGGAAGGCCTAAGGAGACAGCTGACGGCCTGTGTGCTTGCCTACCTAGACGACATAATTGTCGCTAGTACAACCCCCGAAGAGCACCTGGAGGACCTGGAGAACCTGCTGAAAGTGCTGATCAAAGCGGGCTTGAAGTTGAGAATCGACAAATGCTCTTTCGCGAGAAAAGAGATCAAATATCTCGGCTATCTGGTGAGCGAGGAAGGAGTGAGATGTGATCCGCGACAACTGGAAGCGATCCAACGGTTCACGAAACCAAAAACGCTCACGGAACTACGCTCGCTGGTGGGAGCTCTTAGTTACTTCCGCAAATTTGTGCCAAACTTCGCGCATATCATTCGACCTTTGAACCGATTGATGACGAAAGAGGCGGAAGGAAGGATAGCAGAAAATTGGAAGAAAGAGCATGAAGAAGCTCTCGAAGTTCTGAAGTTCCTACTGATGACTCCTCCAGTACTGAAATCACCAAATTTTTCTCGCCCATTCGAGATCGAAACGGATGCAAGCCAGCAAGCAATCGCTGCAGTGCTATTACAGGAAGGGCACCCAATCGCTTACTGTTCGCGAGCACTCAGCAAAGCAGAGCAAAAATTTCATGTGAATGAGCTAGAAGCGCTTGCAGTTGCTTTTGCGGTAGAAGAATACGAGCCCTACATAGCGGGTGCGAAAAACACAGTGGTTTGGACTGACAACTCTACGTTATGCGCAATGATGAAGGCTAATAGAGCAGGGTTGCGAGGAACTTTGTTGAAATATCAGATGTCAGTGCAAAGCATGGGAATAGATATAAGACATAGAAGTGGAAGAAGCAATCGATTGTGTGACTACATGTCAAGATATTTGGACTTCGGTAAAAAGTTGAGAGAGGAAGGGGGCGAGGGGAAGTCAAATGAAGAAAAAAGAGAAGAGGACCCCAGAGGAATGAGCCAAATCAATCGAATACGGAGGGAAGAATTGGATGAATTGAGGAAGATCATGGACAGCTGTCCATTAAAGACAGATTTGGCCGAAGTGAGAGCAAAACAAAAGAAGGTGAAGCTGTTGGCCGCTCTATACAGAGCCAAGAAATGGGATAAATGGCCAGAGGATCAGAAGGAGAGGAAGAAGATTGAGAATTTGGCAAAAGATTACGATTTGATTGAGGGGGCAGTACACTATACGAGAGATGAAGTGCCCCGACTGGTGATACCCTATGAATTGAGGGAGCGCCTGTTTAAAGAAGAGCATGAGCATATGATGCAGGGAGGCCATTTGAGTGGAGAGAAGACTTGGAACAAAATGAAGAAAAGAATGTTTTGGGAAGGAATGAAAGAAGATGTTGAAGAAATGGCCAAAGCATGCGAGATGTGCCAAAAGAGAAAGATTTATGCAGGCGACAGAAAGGCAACCCCAGTACAGCCCATTGAAGAACCATCAGGTCCATGGAAGAGAGTCCATGTGGACTTGATGGGCCCTTTGAAGGAAACCACACGAGAAAATAAGTATATATTGATGAGTGTGGATGCTTTCACAAAATGGGCCGTGGCCAGTGCACTACCCCGCCAGGATGCAGCTTCAGTTGCGAGAGATTTTGTGAAAGATGTGTTGCTGAAGCATGGGGTACCAAATGAGGTCATCACGGACCAAGGAAGGCAATTTGTGGCTGAATTGTTTCAAGAAATTTCTACAATTTTCGCCTTTACCCATCGAACAACAACAAGCTATCATCAGCAGGCGAATGGTCAAGTAGAAGTGTTGAACAAGATCATCGGTAATATAATTGCTACAAAAATAGAAAATGTCGAGTGGGACTCTGCACTAGACCGCAGTTTTTGCCTACAACACAGCAATAACAACATCAACGAAACCATTTTCACCCTTCTCAGTGCTGTACTTGAGAGAAGTACGACTACCTTCCGACAACTTGCTGAAACTACCAGCGACTGGACCGACTACAGTAACAGGAGACATGTCACACTATACGCAGAAAATGATGAAAGCTGCCAACATCGCTTGGAGAGGAGTAAAAGAAGGAATAGAAAAAGCGCAGCAGGAATACAAAGCGAGGGATGATAAGCAGAGAAGGGCGGAAGAAAGAGAGTTCAAGCTTGGGCAACTAGTCTTGAAGGCTAATGAGGGAAGAGACACGGATAAATTTCGGAAGAAATGGATAGGACCATTTCGGGTCGTGGCAGTTGATGAAAAGAATGCAAATTTATTGCTGAAAGGGATGGATGGAAGTGAGCGAGTGTACCGCGTACACATGTCCAAGTGCAAACATTTTCATCAGCAATGCCTGTTACCACTGAGGACATCTGATGAACCATTGGAGAAGTTCTGGGATGATCCCAATATTGAAGAGTCCGAGAAAGAGAAATCGGAGGAAGAAGAGCCAATGGATGCGCGGAAAAGTCAGAAGAAGAAGAGTGATGACCGGAATTTGGAGGAGGAGGAAGAGAGCGAAGAAGAGCACATTGGACAAGAGGAAGGAAAAGAAGATAGAGAAGAGAGAAGAGTGGCATTCATAAGCACAATAGGAACGCGGCAGAGATCGGAAGAGAAGGAAGAGGAAGAAGAGTTGGATCAGCTAACATGGATCCGAGTAAATGGCGTGGAACAGTGGGCCATGACAAGATGCGGCCGATTGGGAGGAAGAGTCCCACTAGGCTCGCTGATACCACGGAACATGGTACAGGAGGATTGGGTGATAAAGGAAGAAAAGGATGGGGCGAATACTGAGGGAAGGATCCAGTATGTACTGATGAAGAGCGGAAGAAGAACTTGGACAAAATTTTATACGGACGATTTACCTCACATCATTTTGGGAAGATCCATTCTCTCCGATCTGGCGGAGCGATGGCAATGGAGGATTGGACCGGAAGGAACAACACAATTCTGGGAATACGGATGGGACGAAGTCAATGAAGTACTAAGGAGGGAGATACGTGTGCCGGAATTTGACGCACAGAAGAAACCAGATCATGAAGAGCAAAAGAAGCGAATAAAGATGATGGCCAGAGGATGGGCGAGAAGAAGCGACGGAATCGAGTGGTTGGAATTAAAAATTGACGGAAGAGAGCATATAGCACTTGCTGACTTCGGCCTAAGAGGGCTGGAATGCTCCATCATACCGGAGAGCCTAGTAAAACCCGAATGGGATGTGAGGGAAGCGCGAGATGTGCACGGAAAACGACGAAAATTTGTTCGCGGGACGCTTTTTGGAAGCATCGAGAGGTTCGAATTGCGAAAAGTAGAACGGACTATCCTTGGGATCGCACTGTTGGCAAAAGTGACGGAGGAGAGGGACGCGGAAGAACGAGGAGGAGGAATCGGATTTGTGGAAAAAATAGCGGAGCGGAGGTGCTAATCAACCTGGAGATAAAGAAGAAGCGTCCGGAAAAGGAGCGCTGGGGATGGCTAAAGATGTTTAGAAAGAGGGATGGAGACGAGGAGGAAGAGGATGAGGCGAAGAGACGGAGAAAGAACCGCCAAGATACGGTAGAATCACGCGGAAGGTCCATGCGGCAGGGAGGAGAGGAAAGACAAGGAAGGCAAGGAGAGCAGGAAGGGAATGGCGAAGCGAGGGAACAAAGTACGGAATACGGAGAGACAGAAAGAGAAGAGCAAAAAAAAGGAGTAGGAAAAGAGAAGGGAGTAAGAGGAGGAAGTGAAAAGAGAAGGAAAGGACGGAAGAAGAAGAATGGGAAAGGACGGAAGAAGAAGAACGAGAAAGGACGGAAGAAGAAGAATGGGAAGGGACGGAAGAAGAAGAACGAGAAAGGACGAAAGAAGAAGAATGGGAAAGGACGGAAGAAGAAGAACAGGGAAGGACGGAAGAAGAAGAACAGGGAAGAAAGATGGAGGGAGAAGGAAGGAAGAGGAGATGGAGAAGCAAAAGGAGTGGAAGGGATGAGAGAAGAGAAGGGGATAGAGGCGGAAGGAAGGATGGAAGGGCATAGAGGGAATGGAAGAGTGGAGGAGGAAAGCCATGCCGGAAACCCGAAACCCACCGAGCGGCACACGGCAACACTGGAGAGGCTGAGCGGGAACACAGGAGGCGCGCACGCACGAGCAGGGTCGAGCACGCGTTGAGGAGCACGACCCAGCACCGAGGAGCACATGGGACCGGCTGGGAAACTAAATCATCGAAAATTTAAAAAAAAAAAAGAAGAATAAGCCAATTTTATGCCTTTCTTTACTAACAAAATTCATAATTATTCCTTAATAATTAATTATCTTTTCTTCTGTACCCAATCTTTTTCATTTTATTTAAGCCTTCCTTAATTAATCAGTTTAAAATTGTCTCAAAAAATGTTCATTTGCGTGTTATTTTTGGTCCCAAAAATTCCCCATTAAATAACTAACTACCAACAACAACGACTTACTGAACCATCTGAGGAGAGAAGAAGTTGGAGCAGTACAGGAACAACAGGCAAAAAGAAGGACGAGAAGTTGGAGCAGTACAGACAACGGCCGGGAAGAAGTTGGAGCAGGACAGGCACTGGAGAGCAGAAGACGAAGAAGTTGGAGCAGTGCAGGCACTGGAAAGCAGAAGAAGCTGAAGCAATGCAGAGGAGGGCGAGAAGTGTGACAGTACAAAGTGAAGCGGGAACACAACTGCAACAATATATACAACTTCTAAAATTTTTAAAAAAGGGGAACAATTAATAAACATTTTAATCAAAAATATACAACATGCAATTGAACAAAAAAAATACTAATTCTCTTCTCCTCCGAATGAATGCCCACATTCACACAGAATGAGAATGAATGAATGTGTAGGATGACCATCCTATTCACCACTCAATCAATGTTTGCCCCTCCTCTCTCCAACCCATCATCCAATTCAAATCCCACACACAAATGTCTACGTCTCTAATCTCCTCGCCCATGGCCTCTCCGAAGGGACGCGGACGTCCCTTCGGTAGGGTAGTGGAGTGAGATGCATTCACTCTTACTCTATACTATTTTCACTCTCTATTACTCTCTGCTCACTCTCCTCACTTTTGTTCATCTCCCACACCAATTGGCCATCATCCCACCCCCGCCAATTGTCCCTTTTTGCCCCCGGCGATCTATTTAAGTGTCACCCTTTGTCCCCAACATTGTCTACCCCCAATTCAGTCCCTTTGTCCCCTAATTCTTGCCCGGATAAAGCTCTATTTATCCAATCTTGACAACTGATCGGGAACAAGGGCAAGGGAACCGGGATTGTCCGAAGGTGCATGGACAGCTTTGAGTCACCTCCGATCCAACCTCATCTCATTCCATTAAAAATATTTAAAAAATCTCATTTCAATTCATATTTGATGAAGAATAAATAGAAGAGTAAAAACATATAAGATGTAAATATTATTTTTAATTTTTGAAAATCAACCTTTGTTTCCAGTGGAATTTGACAGCTGAGTATTCATATCCATCAAATCCTGATCTGGCCTTTCCTCTTCTGAATCAAAATCAGTGTGATTATAATGATAATATAAATCATTAATATTAAATTCCGAGTTGGAATAGATTTGTAATGGTTTATTCAGTCTCATTGATGTAGTAGCCTCTTTTTGGTTCCCTAATTTTGGATCTTGTGTTTTTGCCGCATCGTTTCCCTGGAATTCTGTAGAATTTTTCTCAATTATATTATAATTTTCTTGTACTTCGTTATAATTTTGCAAGTATTCAAAATTATTTTCCTGTGATTGAGCAAGTTCGTTTTGACATTGTTTGGCACAATTTGCCGCAATTTGTTTTTTAATTTTTCGCAACCGAATTATGGGCGGAGGCGCCATGGACATAAGAAAATTTGGAGATGAAATTTCATCTTAAAAAATTAATATCAATATTTAAAATGAATGATAAATATGTTGATCAAATAATTGATCTTATTTTTGTTTTGCAAATTAACAGGTGAAGGTTCATCTTAAAAATGAATAAAAATATTATAATGAATAATAAAATAGTTTAAAAAATTATAATTAAATAATTGACCGTGTTCTTGTTTTACAAATCCACTTGTAGCAGAATTGAATTCAGTAAAATCCATTGGGTCAATAGATGATGAATAAATAGATGTGTAAAGACATATAATATATATTTTATACAATAATAATTTAAACATCATTTTTTATTTCAAATAATAAAAAATCGAAAATTAATATTTATTAAATATCCAATAGGAACATCACAAAAAACCAATAATTATATGAATCGTACAGAGAATGAATGTACGATCTTTAAATTGTAAATGTTAAAAGACCAAGCGAAAAACTGACCTGTTAAATTTGTGTTTTTTGCAAGCAATATTTATTTTAATTTTTAATGAGTTTGTATATGAGAATTCAATATGAGATCGTAAAATATGAGCGATTGAGATGGATTGACTTAATTAGATGATCAATATCAATATGACATTCATCAAGAAAATAAATCTAAGAAGGATATTTTAGCTATATCAAACGTTATTTAATTTTTTTCAAAAAACACATTTTTATGATTTTACTACCAGACCATTCATTAGCCTTTTTCATAATTCTAAAAATGGATGGGTTATCGGTTTGATGGGTTTAATATGTACTGTTTTGGGCAAAAAATGTATTTGATGCGTCAACATTACAAAATATCGAAATATTATATAAAAGACGTTAAAGTTCAATATAATTATATAATATCATACTAATGAAATATATTCATTTATTCAAATTTGTACGATGTTTGATTTGAATTCTATTATCTCACATAAATTTTTACCCAAACATTTTCATAGAGGCTGTTTTTATTTGTTTATTGGATGATATTGAATATATATTTATTTGTTTGTATACAATTCTAACAGTAAAAAAACTCGAAAATTTTTCTTAAACTAAAAAATCAAATATTTTTATGAAAAACATGATAACTAAATAATAAAATTACAAAATAAACAAATAATAAAATGTAATCATACAAAAAAATTAATCAGAAAAATGCTTCTCATGCTCGTATTTATGCTTAAATTTCCATTTTAATAAAAGATTAAATATTTAAAAAGATCTGATTTTTATTTACCAAACATAATTTTTTATACTGAATTTTTTAGATATTTTTTCATCGTAACAATAATAAAAGAAATGATGGTATTAATGTATAAAATACATGTTATATATTTTTACACATGTATTTATTCATCATCTATTGCTCCAAAAGATCATACGCATTTGAATTCTGTTACACATGGATTTGAAAAACAAGGGGAAGGTAAATTTAATAATTTTGTTATTTTATAAAGATTTCCCTTCCAATTATTCCTAATATATATTTTTTAATTTGTGCCTCATCAATAAAATATTTTCTATTAATCAAATAATCTTAACAAATGTTTAGAAATAACAGGGCCTCTGCTGACAACCCAAATGCGTAAAATTACTCGACAATTTGAACAACTAACAAATGGTGTCGAAAACCTGCATAATAATGCCGATACGGATGAAAATAATCTCCTGAAAAATTGTGCAGAAAAACAAGGAAATTGTACTGCTGAGCTGCAGCGGACTAGTGCAGAAATGAAGGAAATAGCATATATCCTAATAAATGATCTAAGAAACTCGCAACATCTTAACCAAGAATTAGAGAGCAAAAGTGATGCTTCTACTACATCGTCGAAACAGAATAAACCAATTGAAATGAATTCTGATTCGGAAATGGATGAGCTCAATGATCCAAATTATCTGAATAGCCATTCTGATTTTGATTTGGACTTTGCGACAAATGATTCTGGTTCTGAAGAGGATATGTCAGATCAAAAACTAATCGACCAGAATTCTAAAACTTCAACTTCCACAGGAAAATATGGTTGATTATTAATAATATAATATTAAAATAAAACATTGCTAAAAATAAATTTTCAGTATCATCAAGCATTATAATATTCGCGAAAAAAATTTTAATAAATGTATCGAAGATTGAATAAATTTTCCTAACTATTTATATGTTGCCTGTATTTTTTACGGGCAGTCTGTTTATTGTTGTATGTTGCCTGTACTTCTTACGGACAGAACTATTTATTTGATTTATTTTTTAATTTATTGCATCTAAATTACAGGGTGCGGCGAAAAAAATGGCCCGCTTTCTCTGCCCCTAACTTTTTATTGAGAAGAGGGATTCTTTATCGCTTTTTTTTATTTTATAGCTCATTCAATTCTTTTTATGACTTTATTGTTATAATCCTACCAATTAAAAATAAATGATAATCTTTTTGAAAATATTAATTAATATTTTTTTAGGAGAATGCACCAAGCGTTACACCACAAAGGAGCAAAAGAAAATCCTCATAGAATGTGAGAAATTGAAAAAGGAAAATCCAAAATTTAATAACATGGATTGTGCAGCGAAATTCGGCCTTCACCGAAAGACATTATACAAATGGCGTTTGAAACATGGGATTTGTGGAAGTTATTTATTATAAAACAATCTCTGTTATTTTTAATTTTTCCATTATAAGGAAAAAGTTTTATAAACGACTCGTTTTATACCGTATTTTCTCTAATATAAGACACCTGTCTTATATTTTTCAAACACTCTCAGTGGGGTGTCTTATATTAGAGACCTGTCTTATATTTTTCAAACTTTTTTCAGAATGGAGCTAGTAGTTGGAGAATGTGGGATATTTTCTAACATTTTTTCAAAAAAATTTATTTTCAAATGCCATCATCGAAAAATCTGTTTTACAATTCCTGAAGAAAATCGGAAATTCGTGCTCATCAAGATTTTTGTTGCGCAATGGTCGCCCAGATCCATCTAATCACTTCCTTTGATTTGTTTAGATGAATTTTCCCTCAAAGGAAAAAAGGATTTAGTTTAACTCTATAAAAAGAAAATAAATTAATGAATTTAGAATTAGAAAGGAAGTAAATGGGAAGATGGTGGGTCGTTAACAAAGTGCCATAATGGGCATTTAAAAAAAAGTGCCAAAACCCAACCAAAAACCTTTTTGTTAAGCCTGCTAGACCAAAACTTCCAGCGATAAAGCTGTGTAGAATTTTATGCTCTATCTTCAGTTATTTTTAGTTTTTCGAAATTCGAAAAAATGGATCACACGTATAGACTGACTGTTCAACGAGAGAAAGGGTGTCTTTTATTAGAGACCTGTCTTATATTTTTCAAATCCCCTCAAAGCGGTATCTTATATTAGAGACCTGTCTTATAATAGAGACCTCTCTTATATTAGAGAAAATACGGTAATTCAAATGCGAAAAGACAAATAAATTACTCTAAATTTTCTAACAAAGTATAAATGTAATAATTTATATTTTCTATTTGAAAATATAAAACTAGGGTAGTTCACTACCGGTTAAAAACCGGGGGTCCCGGTTTTCGATTTTGATTTTTTACCCGGTTAACCGCCGGTTTTCCGGTTTATTTGGCTTAAGTACGGCTGACCCGGTTTCAAAACCGGCGGTTAACCGGTCTCAAAACCCGGTTAAAACCGTTAGTGAACTACCCTATATAAAACTGATAAAAATATTATTTTACAAACGCATTTAAACGCTTGGCCTATGTAACGAGCTTTTCTACTTTAGAAGTAATTTTATTTCTTTAAAAACCATCGGTACTTATACAGGTGAAATTCTTTATATATTAGACTACAGAACAAAAAATTTTGAACCAAATATTTTTAATTGAAGGAGAAAGGAACAAGAAATTTTATCACCAAAAAGAAAAAATAAGTTATTTAAATGTTTTTAGGAATTGTACTGAATTATTTAAAAAATGATGCATTATTTATATAGGTATATTATATTTTAGTAACAAGCACCAAACAGTTCACTGCAAATGAACAAAAGGAAATACTTATGGAATGTGAAAAGTTGAAAAGGGAAAATACCAAATTTAGTGACATGGATTGCGCAGATAAATTCGGCATTCATCCAAAAACAATAAGCAAATGGCGTAAGATACATGGGATTTCTGGTAGTAATTATTTTTTAAATAATCTTTTTTATTATTAATTTAAAATTCTTTTCTTCTTAAAAGAAAAATTCAGAACAAGATAACGAAGGAACGGCCAAAAATTCCCAGAAAATCGAAAATTTCTAACTTTTCGCAATGAAGAATTTTTTAACGGAAACCTGCTTTGGGTTGGGAGTCAAAGAAAATTTTAAAAATCGGCCTAGCATAAATGCAAAATTAAAAAGTGCTTAATAATTAAATAGTATTTCATAATTGAATATTCGAATTTGCAGTAAGAAAATGTAATGAAATCGATGACATAGCATTTGCCAAAATATATAAAGAAATCAAAAATCAAAATCCGGGTATTATGGACAAAGATGCTGCGAAAATTATGAATCTTTCCGGGAAAAAATTATCTTACCGAAAATGGCGAGCAGGACAATAAAGACCAAGTAAAAATTATTTAATTTACTATTCTCTCCAATTGAATCCGGGTACTTCTATTTTTCAACCCTCCTCTGCTGGAGGAGATTTATATTGGAGAGGGGGGCATCAAATAGAGATGGGCGTCTATTTTTTCACGCAAAATAAAGAGAAACGAAGATCATTTCAACCAAATGTTTAAAAGAAGAATTCTTCAATCAAAAAATAAATTTGTATTTTATTTAAATTTCCATTTTATAATATTAGTAAAGTATCAGTGCCAAGATGGCGGGAGAGGCTACAATTTTTATTTCTCTACGCCAGAGGAGGGAGACTTCTATGGAGAGGGATTTTCTATTTTTTAAACTCCATCTTAGGAGCGCTTCTATTAGAGTGCTGAATTCAGACATCTACCACGAGGCCAAGTGGTAGACGTCTGTATTCAACAAAAAGGATAATCAAGGATTAGACCGAAAACTTGGCCGTCTGGGCTCATTTTGTCTACTTGGCTAGGTCTTTCTCTTGCCTCGATTCCAATGTGCGTGCACCCCCAAACCGGGATGGTCCCTTAGGGATTACTAGGGCTTGCGTTAAGTCTACACTAGGATTACAAGTCTACACTAGGACCACACACTCACCGGGTATGCTCATGCATGGTGGGAGCGGGCTAGCGTACTCGCGAATATTGGGGAATCTCATTGCCCCGCGTACGCTGGGTGACCATTCCCCTCCCCCTCCACCACGTATCGCTCTCCTCTGATTGAGCTGTTTGGTGGGCGGGCGGATCTGTTGGGTCCGCAATAATGGAATCGAACTTTGAGTACCCTTTTTGATGAATCCAGNTGCACCCCCAAACCGGGATGGTCCCTTAGGGATTACTAGGGCTTGCGTTAAGTCTACACTAGGATTACAAGTCTACACTAGGACCACACACTCACCGGGTATGCTCATGCATGGTGGAAGCGGGCTAGCGTACTCGCGAATATTGGGGAATCTCATTGCCCCGCGTACGCTGGGTGACCATTCCCCTCCCCCTCCACCACGTATCGCTCTCCTCTGATTGAGCTGTTTGGTGGGCGGGCGGATCTGTTGGGTCCGCAATAATGGAATCGAACTTTGAGTACCCTTTTTGATGAATCCAGACGTCTACCACTTGGCCTCGTGGTAGATGTCTGGATTCAACAAAAAAGATACTCAAGTTCGATTCCAACGGGGTACTCCCATTATTGCGGACACAGCATAGAGAATGGAGTTCTATTGGAGAGAATACGCTATATTAGAAAATGTGCTCAATGATACATTAAGAAAAATGATCTATTAATAAGATATTTTCATTTTATAGGAGCATATTTCACCGCTAATGAACAGAAGGAAGTGCTTAGAGAATGGGTAATATTGAAAATGGAAAATCCCAAATTAAATGACATCGATTGTGCTAAGAAATTTGGCATTCATCCAAGGACCATATACTATTGGCGAAAGAAGCACGAGTTTTTAGGAGGTTATTTTTAACATACAAAATCATTCTCCGCTTTTATTACAACAAATAATTTTACATATGCAAGTAGTTCAAGTTTTAAAATCATCGTAAATTATCCCGTTTTATACACCCCTTGAATGTTCTTTGTTCTTGAGTAGATGATCTCCTAATCCCATCCAAACTGATCATCAAATTGCAGAATTACAAAAAGGGGTCGGTGGCAACTCGAACCAAGACAACTCGAATCATACAACTCGAACCATGGCCAACTCGAACCAAGGCCAACTCGAACCATGGACAACTCGAACCAAGGCCAACTCGAACCAAGTATAACTCGAACCATGGACAACTCGAACCCAACCAAAACTCGAACCATAATTATTTTTTATTTTATAACTCGAATCCCAAAAAAACAAATAAAATTTAAATGGAAAATCACATGAAAAATCACATAGAAAATCAATAACGAATATAGTAGGCGCATTGAGACAAAAAATCATCGGGGAATGTTTCATCGTACCGGTTTCAACACATTTTGTTCATCCGAACATGGTCAAAACATCGAATGTATGTTTTTATGTTCGAATGATGTTTTGACCATGTTCAGGTGAACAAAATTTGTTGAACTTTCAGAATATGTTGTAGACACCCCCAAAAAATGGTTTTGGCATTTGGTTTTAGGTTTCAAACCATTTGACCCCCATATTTGGCAAATGTTTGTTTCACCGATGCAGAATCGGCTAGCCGAATGCGCATTCGGCTGAAAATGCAGAATCGGCTACAACATATATATCTGTCGCGGAAGCTCCAGGATGGTTTGATCAGAAGGGCCCCTCTTCCCTACCCTCGCTTATGTATTTCTTTGTAGGGAGGGTTTCTATCCTGGCCTTCATGGTTAAGGCTTTTCCCTCCCGACACTTTCTTCGCCAATCCTCGATCACTGTATTTTTGAGGGGTCCCTTTTTCACCTAATTAGCCCACTTTCTGTCTGTTCCCTTTCCATTGTTATTCAGTACCATTCCGTAACACTTATTCGTCCTTTTGGTGTCACCTGGCACCAAAAACCCATATATAAACTCTCAATAATTGTACCAAAATCACTCTTGAATAACATCACTTTTCTTGCTGAGATCACTCCCTCTTGCTTATTACCACTCTAACCACACCACATTTATCCATATATATTTGTGTTGAGATAAACCACCAATTTTTATTGGACAGTTGTGTGTTCTTTGGGAGTCAAGAGTCAGGAAGGGAAAGAATCAATCAAAACTTTCCCCTTCCAAATTTGGGACTTTGTCGGGCCCGCTCTGTTCCCTCCCGATTCTTAAGGAGGCTAATTTTTGTTGTGGGGAACAATCTAGGGCGTCCCACGGGCCAAAGGAAATTGATCTGGCTCGCCCCGACATTGGAGCCCCCTACGGGTCAGATCAAGTGTTCTGATCAGTACCCGAATCAACAAGCAATTCCGGGTCAGGTAAAATCCTGATCAAGTAGTTCCGAATCTAGGAACTTCTCTGATTTGGCCAGACACGCACTAGTGATCTGGGCCTGTTCCGCACTAGGAACTACTCTGATTTGGCCAGACACGCACTAGTGATCTGGGCCTGTTCCGCACAAGGAACCTCTCTGATTGGCCAGACACGCACAAGTGATCTGGGCTTATTTTTATACTACAATCTTGAACTGTAAAAATGAGTGGCCCTATCAGATATAAAATTATTCCAGCCACTGCCAGACTTATATCATACATTGAATCGGCCACCGAAAATCTAAACCGGGACACAACTGAGCCCGAAGTACAGGCAAATTTGCTCGCGGAGAAGCGAAGCATTTTAAGGACTATTGAACTCCTGTTGGAGTATAATAATGAATGGCAAAACTATGTACGAACTTTAACAGGCGATGATTTGGAGGAAGCGCGCTATGATCAAGCTCTCACAAACGAGAGACATTTTATGGCATGAGCGGATTATGGGAGAGGTATCATCTAAACTATCGATGGTAATATCGATTTATCTGAAATGGAAAGTTCAGGGGAGGTTAATCAGGCTCCGCCTCCCTGTTATCAACCACCACCTCCCTCCGCGCCACCAATGCCAATGGCACCGCGTTCTGATGTGGTGCTTCCTCCAATTAATTTACCGAAATTTACTGGTGAGCCTAGAGAGTGGCCACTTTTTTGGAGGATCTTTGAAAAGTCCGTGGATGGACTTCCGATCGAAGCTTTCAAGAAGCATTTGTATTTATTGGGGTGCCTTCCTTACAAATCACAGGCACACCGCGCTATTGATCTCTATCCACCGTCTGATGAGAATTATCCACGGGTGGTAGAGCTACTCAAAAAGCGCTTCGGTGATCAGAAGGCGATCATCGAATCACTTCAAGCTGAACTACTACATTTACAAAAACCAGGCGAGTCCGTCGCTTCCTTAAGGACTTTCGCCGAATCAATCGAACGAGTATGCTTACAGCTCGTTGATTTTGGAGAGGCCGAACAGAACAAATTTATGGCCTCCACAATCAAATCTAAATTGCCATTCAATATTTTAACTCAAGTTGTTGAGAGAGAGCTCTCATCTGGTCGAGACTTTGATTGTCTCGATATCCGTCGGGCCATTCAGTCCATTGTGGACGTAAAAGAGGAAGTTCAGAGGTGTGCCCAAGTCCTCCGAGGAGAGGAGAAACCTAAACCGTTCGGCTCTCATATGCCGTTTCGCGATGGTCACAACCAAGGATCAGGCCAGAAATATGGCCCAAACCATCGCTCTTTTGATCGGAATCGCCCTGGTAAACCGTTCCGATCTTTTCCGCAAAACAATTCCGATGATCATGGTGTTACCCATCGGGATAACAGATCATTTCCGGCGATCAAAAATCAATTTCAGGGCCCCAAGAGAAAGGGGCTAAGATGTTCTTTATGTGATCAAAACGGGCATTTACCAAGTAATTGTAACAAATACCCGAACCCAGGGGCGCGCCGACGGCGCCTTGCTGAACAAAAACGCTGTTTTAATTGTCTTCAGGACGGTCACAATTCTGAAAATTGTGAGTCCTTGAAGCGGTGCTATAAATGCGGTGAAAAGCACCACATGTTGATCTGTTGGGGTGAGGGAAAATATTATCAGCATCAGAAAAATCCTCCTGCTCCCCATTTTTTTCGAATACGAAACAAGGCCATAATAATCAAAGGCCTAAACCGAAACAAAAGGAGGTGAAGCCCTCCCACAATCATATTATCACCGCTAATGACACACTCGAAGAAAAGAGTGTGACCAAAACCCCAGAGCCGACTTTAACTACTGATTTAGCGGCTTTCCAATCAAAGAAAGGGGTCTTATCAGGATCAATTGACAAGAAAGCACACGCCTTTCTAATGACGCGTCGAGTGACTGTCGCGTCAAATCACGATAGGCGTGTCACCTTCGAAGTCCCAATTTTATTTGATCCGGGAAGTCAAACATCATATATCACGGACTCCCTTATCAAAAGACTTCGACCAATGAAAGTGACCTCAGAAGAAATGGAGGTCCACGGATTTGGAGGAAAACGGCAAGAGCCATTGCGTTTTCATTCTCCAGTGTTCTCGGTCCATCTCCGAAGGATGGATGAGAAATGGGAAGAAGTTCTGCTCAATCGAACAGAACAAATTTCCACTCCGTTTGGGATGGCGGAGTTTAACTCGGATGAACCAGTAACTGATGATAATGAAATCCGAGAAGCTATCATGTTCACCCGGGAAGAGCCAGAAATTTTAATTAGTGCTCGACATTTCTGGAAATTCTTCAACGGGAAGAGAGAAATTTCACCTGGTCTTTTTGTAATCCAGACCACACTTGGTCCCTTAGTGAATGGGGAATCAGATATTGGACCAAACTCGCCTAATCCATCCTTGTCTATGATGAACATTCACGATTCTAACATGGATCAAATGCCAACCGTGAATGAGGTTGAACATTTTTTCAAACTCGAATCCCTGGGGATAAAAGATGATCCCAAGGAAAAAGATGACGAAACAGCCATAAAGCTGTTTAACCAATC
>LDKF01002524.1:3700-20577 GCA_001026735.1 Rotylenchulus reniformis | reverse complement strand
TTTTTTCAAACCTCCTCAAAGGGGGGCCTTATTTTAGAGCAGGGCCTTATTTTAGAGCAGGGCCTTATTTTTTTCAATGTGTATTATTTTAAGAAAATTTCTAATTTCAAGTGCAATTTTTCCTCACATTACAATGATTTATCACTCAAAATCTGTTTCCTATTCTAAAAAAAATAAATTTCATCAAAATGACTTCCACAGACCTTTGAAATTTTCAAAATTAAAAAAATTAAATATTACATTAGGTGAACATGATGTTTTTTAATTAATTGTCAAACAAATGTTTGCATTTTTAAACCGTCTGATCTGGGCGGTAAGCAGGACTGCTATTCGATTATTATCATGTCCCATGATGATCAGAACAAAACCCTTTGAAATTAATAAAATTGGGTGTATTTTGTTTATCTCATACATCTTTTGTGCCTTTTGTGCCTTTTGGTTTAATGGTATACCTATCTACCACAGTCCAACCAAAATGCTATCTGATTAGTAACCTAGATAAGTAAAAAAAAACTTTTTTAGCCATACAAAAACTTTATTCTCGAAGAAGAAAAATAGAATGAGACGAGAATGAAGAGATTAGCTCCGGGCAAACATGAGTTTTCTCGAAAGTTTTGCTCAAAGGAGCCTTATTTTAGAGCAAAACCTTATTTTAGGGCAAGGCCTTATTTTTTTCAAACCTCATCAAAGGGGGGCCTTATTTTAGAGCAAGGCCTTATTTTAGGGCAGGGCCTTATTTTAGAAGAAATACGGTATTTGGTGCAAAATACCTAGAAAAACCTGTTCAATTAAACAGACTAAATGTAAAAAATGCATAATTTTTGAAATCAACTCCCTAGATATATTTTTTCATTAATATGTTAAACATAGATTAGACATATTTCAATTTTATTTTTATAGAAAAATTTTTAATAATAGCATTCTTCACTACTAATAAGATGAAAGTAATCATTATATATTTTTAATAGAAACTCATTTATGCCTTTTTTAAATTTCATATGATTATATCAAAAATGATTCAACGAGTATGTTAAAAATATGTATTTCGTAATTATTATTGTTAAGGTTTTGAAACTTCCGTTGATGCCATTGAACGGCTGATAAAACTTGTGGGCTCTTCAGAAAATGCGAACAAAATTTTGGAGCTAGCGGGAACTTGGAAAACTGAAAATGAGGAAGAGGAGGATGGTGAGGAAACAGAAGATCTACATTATGATCAGATCAGTGTAGAAGCATTGATCTCCGAGTTCAAGGAGGAGACCAAGCAAAAGGGGAAAAGCCCTACTGTAGCTAGTCCCGCCGGACAATCGTCGGTAGATAGCACAAATAGTAGTCCAGCGAGGTCGGCCAAAAAGAAGTCCAAAAAGAAGAAAAAAGGACCCACCGGCATGGGTGCAACTCCCGCTGAATCGAGTCCATCTGCTAGCAGTCCTACAGTATTCCGTCCATCTGACAGTCCATCTGCTAGCACTCCTACAGTACTCCATCCATCTGTAGACAGTCCATCTGCTAGCAGTCCTACAGTATCCCGTCCATCTGTTGACAGTCCTAATGTCATCAATACATCTGCAAGCAGTCCTTCAATACCCAGCACGGCTAGTAGCCATAATGCACCTAGTCCTTTTGCTCAAAGCCCTACCGTAACCAGTTATTCGGAGTACAATCCTACAGTCTCGAGTCCTTCATTTGGGACTCCCACTTCTGCGGTATCACATGGATCTGGAAAAAAGAAGTCAAAAAAGAGCAAAGGTGTCCAAATGATAAAGGAAGAAAGGCCAAGTAACAACGAAGCTAATATTACGGTATCTACTAAAAGTAGCGAAATTACAGCAGAACTGACGAGAATTGAAAATTCTGTTGCATCGGAGGAAAAGCTAAAATCAAACAAAGAGAAGATTATTCCTACCATATTCAGTCCTACCGTATCCAATCCAAGTGTTGAAAGTAGTCCTACCGTGTATAAGAAAGATAGAAAGAAAAGCGATAAACGAAGACCATGGTACGACAAAGTACTTGTAAAATTGCAAGAAAACTCTGAGGCGTCAATTAAATCAGAAGAATTTTCATCGCCTATTGGGTCTGAACTGATGGTGTTTTCAACGGTCACGGACGAAGATCCTTCAACGGAGATGGTCTTTCACTCTGCAAAGCAAACACCTGAATCAAAGAGTCTGAAAAATAAAGAACCAAAACCAGCATTAAGTTCATTGGAACGGAATTCAAGTATCGCACGAAAGACGCAAAATATGGCAAAATCCGATGAAATTAAAATTGATCTATCAGAAATCGAGGGCCTAAAACTCGGAGACTTTGTGGATGATAATTTTTTGGCTCTGAAATATGGTGAACTGCTCGGAGTTCTGCTCAAACAGACAGGGACATCAGCAACAACGCCGAAAAGACTTTCATATTTTCCGGAATTGGAAAAGGAAGAACACAAACCGAAGGCCGGAAAAGAATCGCCGAAAGTGCAAACAATGGCGAAGAAAGGAGTTCAGCAGGTACTAAGGATGCAAGAAATGTGTATTATATTTTATTATAGTTTTTAAATTTCTTTTAGATTAATAAGAAATTTTAAAATTTATGCATTTGAACTTCAGAAAAACTTGTCCTAATGTACTGATCCATTATTTTTTACCCAAAAAATTGGAAATGGATTTTTTATTTGAAACGAAAAAAAGTATTCGTTAAAACGAGAGAATGCTCATGGAAAAGTGTTGAAGAAAACGAAAAGAGTGCTCATGAAAAAGAAAATGAGTGTTCATTGGTACTGTAGCACGTCCGCTAACTTTTGGGTAAAAAATAATAGATGAATATAAGTGCCTTTATGATTTAGATATAGATATTGCACCTTTATTTGGGAACTATCAATCCACGAATAAGTCAACTCCGCGAACATTAGCGAGCATGTACCGTTCATTGACACTTACTTTGAGCAAAAGTTAATGCCAATAATGATTCCATAATAATTTTTAAAANAAAAAAATTAAATCTAATACTATTGCTTAATTAGGCGTATTTAACTTAGCCACAAATAACCAATCGAAAATACGACGGTTAACCGCGGGTGTGCGGTTCAAAATCTATAATCTATTATTACTTATTACTTATTATACGGTCTTTTACCCACTATTTAATAGATATATTTTTTGTTTTATCATTCAATTTTAAAATTTTAATAAAATTATTCCTTAGACTGTACACGCTTTTTGTACGTATTTTGAAAGCCATGGATGGAATAAATGTAGTGGAAAATGAAGTTGAGATGAGACGAAAATTGCATTTGACAAAAATGGCATTTTCCTTGGCCGGCACGGAATCAGCATCGATCATGATCTGGAAGTTCTTAGGAAAATTCCAAAAGGAATGGATATATTCGACACTTCTTGGAGGGCAAAATATCAAAAATATTCTGGAAAATTATACTGTTGTATATGGAAAAATGTTAGCACAACGGAAAATTGGTACTAACATTTTAAAATCAAATTTCGAAATAATAAATTAGCTAAAATCTAATTATTCAATATAATACCTTCAAAAAAATTTTACCTTTAATTTTCTAAAGACATCCAAAATTTTAATAATTTTTTTAAAAATTTATCATGAACTCTTCATAAATTTTAAGACAAAATGCTGTATTATCGGTACAGAAGTGACCATTTGCTGAATGAATTTATTGAGATGGAATCGCGGGAAAATTTTATGGAAAAACAATTTGACCAAATTCCTGAAGGTTGGCAACAAATTGTGCGAGATAATGAAAGAGATCTGGCCAAAATTCAGCTTGTAAGATTTCCAATAGGAATTTAAATTTTTTTGCTGTTTTTTAGACTGAAGATGCATTGAAAAAAGCAAATGGAAATAGTAAAATAATCGATAATATTCAGAAAGTGGAATATGGCATTAAAAAATTGGAAGGAATAATCAATGACTGGGTAAATAATGCGTATTAAGAATTTTAAGAATTGCAAAAATATATTAGAGTTAAAAAATCAGTTTTCTATGTGCTTAATTTATTATACTGATCAGATGAAATACTATTCAAAAGATTTTTAACATTTACCGTTTTTACTTGCCGTTTTTAATTTTAATTATTTTTCTCTGTCTCAAAGGAAAGTTTTCTTCTCTGCACAGATGCATATGTTTTTCTCTAATACAGTACTAATCAACAACTTTTGAAAAATTCATATGTTAGAGAAGACGCCGTTTCATTTTAAATTTAGAACTATATTGGCGTAGTGTTTTCAATCGTTTCAATACAACATTTCCTTTAAATCTCTCGAGGTTAAAAAATCTCAGATTGGTATATGTAATTTAACTATCATATAATTCATAAAAAATTAATTCGATTAAGACGATAGATAATAGTATTATGAAGTCAAGTTTCCATCCATTCAGAATTAGTTATTTTAATTATTCCAGACAATAATTTATATGCAATAAAAATTTATATATTTTTTAGTCAAATGAGGCCAAATTTTTTCTACCGAATCAATTTTTGTTGAGAAAAACGATGTTGGAAATAATTTGCTTCCTTCCTGATGGATTCAATTTTGCCAAAGTTTTCGGCACAGAAAATGAAAATGATGAATGTGCTGATAAAATGCTGGAAAATTCATTGTATTGCAAGCTTGAAAAAGTAAAAAAATATATATTAATTAATCAAAAATAAAAATAACCAGATTACAAATTTTATTTTTAATATTTTATGAAATTATTTTTGTCGGTAAAAATTATTCATCCACTTAAAATAAATATTTTTAAAAATTTTAAATTTATTTTTTAATTTCAAAATATATCAAAAGAAATTAATTCATATAATTTATTCAAAATACTTTATTAAAAAAATAATTTTTTGTAAATATTCAGATCGGCAAAATTATCATTTTTAAATGTTATCTGATTTAGATAAAAACCAGAAAAAAAAGTTAAAAAATGTTTAAAAAAATAACTTTGATTTTAGGCAACTGGAGTATCGATGATGAAGAAGTTTCCCGAATTTGACAAGGAATCCAAATTGGTTCCAATGCTGGAACTGACTTATATTGACATTCCCGTGGTTATTTCGTTCATCGAAGTGCCCGGACTTGTCCAACTTCCACTCGGACCTTATGGACTGGAACAAATTGAAGAATTTTCCAGCATTTTTGGTGAAACTGTGGAGAACATGATCAGATCTGACAACACTTTTGACGAACGAATAAATGAAAGCAACAAGGAATGGATAATCCGGGAAAGGGAAGAGCTATATGCAGCTCTTTATCTAACGGGTAATTTATATCGATGTGATAATAGAGAAAATTTGACTAACTAATTATCAAATTAATTAATCAACCAATCAATAAAACAATCAATTAATAACTTTATGCAATTATTTTTGTACTCAAAGTTTATATATCTATAGCGAACAATCCATCTATAAGGATATTTTCATTGGCTAATATTGTTACATATATTTTTATAGTTTCGATAACGGGCTCTTGTCTAGTTTAGCCCATACAATTAAAATATTTAAAAAGCTGAAAAATTTAAAATAAATAATAAATAAATATAGTTAGAAAAAAATAACCAATAATCATTTAAGATATTTTTTACAAATGAGGCAGAACCAATAAAGGCACATACCTAATTTGAGTTATTATATTCGCACGGGTAAATTTTTCATGCAAACTTTTGTGTGGGGTAAACTAGAAAGAGCCCGATAACGTACTCTGTTACACGTTATTCTTCTTATTTTTTAAAAGTATCACTAAAATCTGCACTAATACTAAAAACAAGTGCTCTTTTTGTGGTTATTCGGTTTTAGTTCTAGTATCTTTGATCGAGAACTATAATTTTCAAAATTTATTCAATCAAATGAAAAATAACATTAATTATGCAAATTTAGGAAACAAGGAAGATTCAGTGGATATTGAAAAGAAGATTGAAGCTTTAGATGCAACTTTTGAAATATTGAAGGAAGATGAAGAAAACGCGTTGAAAATGCGAAAAAAAGTAGAGGACTATATTAGTGTTCTTGGAGTGCTCGAAAGTATAAACAATTACCTTTCACATAATTATTAATAATTGTTTAGAAACTGGAACATATGCCAAAATAGTGAAATTTTTATTGAATGAAGATGATAATAACATTGAAGATGGTGATAATATCATTTTGGGCAAATTCCATGTTGTCATGGCATATTTAGAACAATGGGCTAAAGGTAATTAATTTTTTATAAAAGTTCAAAAATAATAAAATTTTTTCATTTTTATGTGTTCTAATTTTTTTTAATTTTCCCTATCATTTTTTTGATATTTATAAATAAATGTTTATTCAATTTCTAATAGGCAATCCTTTTTGTAACAAAATTGTTTTTAGGCAATTATATATTCAGTGAACAAATGGGCTATTTACAAATCAATGTGTTAGTTATTATGTGTGCTAAAGTATTTATGCTTTATCCAAATGCAACAGTGCCATTTTTGATCGAGAAATTTTTTGTGACTTATCTGACTTGGTAAAAATTTTAAATGATTTATATTTATTTTAATTTATATATTAGTATATAAATTACTAATATATAAATTATTAGTATCTGATCCAAATCGATGCATTAGGATTTTTGGCATTAAATAAAATATTTTTTCGAAAAAATTTGGCCACATGGAAAATGAATAAAAAACAAAATTAATTAATTAATAAGCAGGATTTTTATCAGGAATAGTTTTGCAATTTATTTTGTTAAATTAATAAAATGGAATAATAATTATGACAATATCTTTAATATAAATTTATTATAATTTATAGGAATATAAACTTCGAAAATGAGCATTAGTTTTTATTCGTAGAATTAATATTCTAATTATTTTTCCAGAATAATGCTTTTTAGTTTAATCAAAAATAAAAAGTTTGATATTTGCTTAATTTTACAATTTTTATTCTTTTATTTTGACCTCGCTTTCCCTATAATGAACGCTTTATTGATAAAATTTAATTTTTTGAAGGAAATGGCCGACACCAGTGCAAATGGAAGAATTTCGCCCAAAAACGAGCGGAGATTTCATGAGTTGGACCCCTGGTCGAGAATGGTTTACCAAAAGGCAATTTGCGCCGTCGAAAAAAGCTCGCAAAACAATTGGAAAATCACTCACAATGGCCATAATTAGCACAGCTTTTCCGGAGCAAAATTGGGCGACCAATGTCAATTTGTCCAGTGCAAAAGTTTTGCATCACATAATGCTAAAAGGTAATTGTAATAAAATCTTCCAATCACATTTTAATCTATTAAATTTATGTTTTAAAATAAATATGACAAACCATAAAAATATGAACAAAGATCTTGTGCATCTAAAAATTATTATTAATTGAACCGATAATGTTCTTTTTTTTAATTTTTGATAAATTGCAAAAATGTACTGATCTAAATTTGTCTTTTGATAGTTATTAATGATCTAAAATTATTTTTAGCACTGCAACAAATTCGAAGTGAAAATGTCCAAGAAATAATCGCGCCACTTAAAGATGAAAAATTTCCTATGATGGTAAAAATTATTTTAAAATTTCTAATCCAATATATAATTATTTTAAAATTTCTAATCCAATAATAATTATTTTAAAATTTCTAATCCAATATATAAATTTAAACAGTCCTTTAAACATATCAATAGGTAAATATAAAATGCATTGACAAAAAAATGAATAAAATAAAAAATAAAATTGAAAAAATAAAAGCATCATCTAAAAACTATAAAATCATATACTAATCGTCCCCTATTTTACAGTACCACTGGTTCATGATCTTTTCCTGTTCTTCATCAGACTATGACATTGAGAAAGAATTCTTTGACTTTGTTGGCAAACGACTTCAGCACCGTTTGTTAGACATTGTGGAACGTCCAATGGTTCAAACTGTCCAATTTTGCCATGTATTTCCGCGGCCTATCACTTTAGAAACAAATGTTGGGATATTCAGTAATTCAAAGTAATCACAAAATCTTTAAAAAATATAATAAATTATTAGCGATTAGACCCGATTTACGATTTTAAATAAAATATTATTTATTTCAGGATGTGCCCGAATGGCTTTAATCTATGAAAATCTATTGGAATTCTCTTTTCACATGAATTTATTTCATCTTCACATAAAATATCTAAAAGATGATTTAATCCATATACAGAGCTCAATAGTAAATGATTTGTGCAATTATGCAAATTTATGAAAAAAATATTTTAGCATAATTTAAGGAGAATAGCTTGATTTTTTTTAGCGAATTACTTTATTTTTTTATTATTTTCAGTTCATCTAACAGGAGACATTGGCTAGTTGGACTGCAATTTAGCATAAATTCTGACATTAACAATTTCAAAGCAGAATTGGAAACCCGAGTGGTGGAACTTGGAGACAAAATCAAAGGAGAATTTACCCGTTGGTATGCCGTGAAAGTCCAATCTAAATTGGTAGAGAGGCGAGAAATATTGGCTGCAAAATGGTCATAGAAAAAATAAATTATATTTATTTAATTCTAAATTTCAGGTAGTATCAACGGTGATATATTGTGATTTTTAAAATGATATGAACGAATTTTATTGATGGGAAATTATTGTTTTCCCCATATTTTGTAATGATCAAAAATAAATAAATCTAGAAAAACCAGATTTTTTCTATTAAAGGTTAGATTAAATATACTAAAAAAATAATATAAATGAAATTATTTATTATAAAGGCTATAAACTTAAAAGGATATGAAAGTTAAAAAAGAATACACAAAAATAAATTTTGATTTGTAGAATTAAAAAATGCAAAATATTCACTCGGATATTACTACTTAAATAAACCATTTAAATAAATAAAACCATTATTTGGCAAAAAAAATATGCTTTTATATAAATTAAATGAAAATCCATATTTTAATATCTTATATCATAAATAAATCCTTTTAAAAGGCCAAAAAACTATCAAAAAAATAATGGCCAATTGTTCAAGCAATGTATACAAAGTTAGTAAACGCTATGTATTATAAGATGTTTGTTATTTCATATGTGTTCAATGTATAGAATCCATATTTTAATGTATATATTCCTTGCCTAAAAGGTCAAATGTTACATTTCATGCCCTAACAAGTATAATAATCGTGGTGGATCAGCCATTTGCCATCCGGACCTCGTTTGAAGCTTTGGATGAACACTCCATGTTGTCGTTCCTCAGCATCATTGCTTAAAAATATTAAAAATAAATTTTTTTTTATCTGATTTTTTACCTCAAAAATTTGTAAGTTCCATTCTCCACACCCAAATCGCCGGACCAATAGACCTCGTCAAAAGTGATCTTAAAAAATTTATTCTCAAATAAAAAATTAAATAATTTTTGTCACGTGTAATTCAGCTGCATCCGTGGCGAGGAATTTTTCCCATAACTTTTGGATTTCGGCACGAGATTTAATGGGTGGATGGGCCTTTAAATTAATATATTATTAAAAAAATACTAAATATGAATTCGAACAAAAATTATATATATGTGAACTATTTTATACCTTATAATTTATACAATTGTAAACTAATTTAAACAATTGTTTAGTTATAATTAATTTAAACAATTATTTAAATAATGACTAAATAGATGATTATCAATGGATTTGAATTTTACATTGCTCGCAAAAGTGGCATCCAATGTGTATAGTTCGGACAGTCCTATTGGGTCCCGGGCCTTGAACAGGCGTTCCATGTCGTGTTGTACAGCCCGAATCTCTTGCTGTTCCTTGGACATTGATGATTCGTCTTGGGTCATTTTGCAGTATTTCAATGAATTTCGAATAAAAAGAAATTCAAATTTTGTCAAAAATAAAATCCTACGTAAAATATAGCTGAATTTGGTGATATTAACAAAAATTAAAGCCTTATTATAATTGAGTTCTAAGAATTCTTCAAAATCAATAGTTATCAAAATATAAATAATTAAATAAATTTGAAATGAAATAATAATATGAAAAATGAAATGATTCTGAAATATGTTATGAGGTCAAAAATTTTCTGTTGAATTCATAAAAAGTTTGTTATGAACAGTTGGTTCTTGTCTCTTGATATTTCATTGATGTTCTTCATGCAAAGATCGTTAGTCGAATTCTTTAGTAAAAGATTGTCTCAAATTTCATAACTGATGAGACATTTGACGGTTGTTTGCCAAAAGTGATAAACAAGAACTAATTCTTTAAAAAAGTATCGAGAAAATATTATTAATAAAGTTTATCTGCCGAAAAACATTACTAAACTTCAAAAAAGTAATTAAATATATTTATTAATTTAATTATTAATATATTGATTGATTACATCTATCTAAAATACCAAGTAGTTATTAGGTTAATAACTGCTACGTATTTATACATTAAGCACATACATTGTCTTAATAAAGCATTTTAAATACTATGGTATGTGAATGTAGAAAAGGATTTTATTTTTTAAAAATATAAAAATTATATTAATCATGATGCTGACAAAATTTGTATATATGAAGGGCAGACAATCACTTAAGCGGTGTACAATTCGTGTCGAGATTGCCATTTGCCATCCGGCTGTCGTCGATAAACCTGTACATAATACCCAGCCTGGATCATCTTTCCATCATGACTAAATTGGAAAACTTTTTTTTATTTTTTCGGCAAATTTTTATTTTTCCTTTTGTTCTTATGGTTCGAAAGCAAAAAAAGAGATATAATAATAGATTCATTTTGCTAACCCCCAAAAGCTGTAGTTGCCCGTTTCCACCCCCAGATTGCCGGATGTGTAGACCAAATCGTAAGTGATCTGTAGTCAAAAACAAAATCATAAATTAAAACTTAAAAATGCCAAATTGATAGTCAAATACACAATAGCCTTTTTTGGAATTATTTTTATTATTAGTTGATTAATAGCTTTCTAAGAAAAAAAAGATATAATTAAAATAATTTATAGTTCATGTACATGCAATTCAGCTGGATCTGTGGCCAGGAAAGTCTGCCATAGCTTTAGGATTTCGGCTCGGCCTTTGACAATCGGAAACTTCTAAAATAAAAAGATATGGTGAAAATCTAAAGTCATAAAAATAAGTGATAAATATGTAAATTAAATGAAACAATTTTTAGCATTTCAAGAATTGGTTAAATATTTTTTTCTAAACAAACGGTCTTTTTAATAATGAAAAGAATCTTTTAGACTTTAGACATCGTTTCTTTAACAATTTTGATTTTTAATTTTTTTATTAAAAATGATTAAAAATGCAATTTTACGTTGCTGGCCATTGATGCATCCACGGTGTACATATGGGCCAGACCCTGCGCATCATGTTCTTTGAACAGGCGTGCTATTTCATCCTGGGCCGCTCGGATCTCCTTCTGCTCCTTGGTCATCGATGCCTCATCTTGACGGGCTCAAATTTAAAGTGCCAAAGTCTATTCCTTTACAGCAAATAGAATTAATTAAAAAATATTTTTTTCGCTCTAAACATTATATTCGGATGTTTCATAAAGCTATAACTGAAAATTTTTAGCTAAAAATTTCCATAACATGAATTTTATAATCATGTTTGAACTAAATTTTTGACTTTTTTTATGTCTTCCACATTTAATCAATTTAATACCACTTCTTTCAAATTTGGCTCCGAATTCGAGCCAATTTTTTTTATTCATATTAAATATGTAAATCCATTCACTTAAGGCATTATGAAAAAAAAGTCCATAGTTGTCTAACTAATGATAGTTAATTTTTTTAATCTCACCATTTGCCAAGTTGAAGAATAGAAGCAGTGCGCAGATTATGGTGAACAATAAACCGCCTACTACTGTATAGCCTAATACGTTGTTCATTTTGAATTGACTGATCTTTTTAAATAAATAAATTTCTTCAAAATGTTAAAAATTCAGAAAAATAAATTTGTGATTCAAAATAAAACAAAATTTAGTTCTACAATTAAATGTCCTTTTAATGGTCTGCTAAACATTTAATCAAATGATTAATAACTTAATAAATACTTTGTATTATTGTAATTATTGTAAAAAAGGCTGCCTCTTGATACCGAAAAGTGAGAAGAAAAAGTCTATAATTTATTATTTGAGGCTGTTATAACTTATAAGTTATGGGGGAGAGTTATACCTGTTATATGACAAATCGTCTGTAAGATGTATTTCTATGAAATTATGACCCTGCAATAAGTTAAGCTTATATTTATATGTATGGAATAATTATGGGACTTGCCGCTATAATTTCTTAAGTAATAGGTTCAGTCAAGAAATAAAAAAAATACAAAAATCCTATGAAATTTTATATCATAAAAAAAATTCTAAATCGATTTAAATTATTTAGGTTGTTTATTTCAATTAAATCAGTCAACCAGTAGTTTTTTTTGTACTAGATATTGAATTGATTTTGTAATAATCTTTCTAAGCAGTTAAAAAGTTTATAAATATGTTTTCTTATTAGGTCCAAATAAATTTATTTTTTATGATTAAATTTATTTTAAAATCATTACAATTAAATTAATTTATTCGTTTAAATTTCTTGGTATTGATTATCAATTCCTTTCATAGAGTAGTTACTGTGTAAAATTTGAGTGAAATGAAAGGACTGAGACTAATTATGCTTTTTTTCAAACATCGGATGACAGCCGAAAATGGAGGATAATCGCGTACTTTTTGAATGCAAAAACTGCGAATTTTGCTCACTTGTTGTGTGGTCGGATGGTTGATTGGGTAAAAATAACAATAACAAAATACTTAATAACAACTGATAGTTAGCAAAAAATTAAATTAATTTGGCCTAAATAAAATATTATTTAAAGGAACTGAATGAGAAATGCAAATGTACCTTACATATTTTAAGAGTTAACAATGAAATAAAATAGTTCATGTCATAACTTAATATGTTTTTAGCTGGATTCAAAATAATTATAATTAGGATAACAAAAGTTGGAAATTACGAATTTGGAAAAAACCTGAAGTAGAAATGTTATACTTATAAAGAACCTATGCACTGTGAACTGGTTTTGGAGTTTTATAAAAACAATTTCATTTCTTATTATCCGAAAAATAAGGGGTTAAGGGACTTAATTTGATCATTTGTTATATTTTTGAAAAATTAATTACGCATTTTGATTTTATGATGTAATTTCAACTTCAATCTGAAAATGTAAAAATAAAAATAAAAAAAAGGTTTAAAGAATAGAAATCGGATCCAAATTCACGATTTTGTTTAATGCTAGGTCTAAATTTCACCAATACCCCAAATTAATTTTATGTTCTTTTCAAAAAATAGAGTTACAGTACGCAAATTATAAAAGGATGCTGAATGATAAAAAAATAGATTGGCGATTAAACCTGTTGGAATACCGTACATTTCATTCGCAGTCAAATAAGTTTTTTTTCTTTTTTTTGTCCCAAAATGGCACATTTGACTTACCACACTACTAAAGCACCTTTTGTCAATTAAGCTTGACATTTTGCTAACAACAGCAACCTGGGACCATCAATTACGCTCCAAGGGCATATATTCATCATCCATGTTTTGGCACCCAACAAATTGCTGTTTATGACTTTGATCAAATTTGGAACGGAAATATCTTTGTTTGTCCGCCATTTCCGACTTCCATTATGAATAATAATTTGTAGGAATTGGAAATTAAGTTTGTAAAAAATTCCCCCCAAATTAGTAACATTTTACTTTGGTTCCAAAATATTTTCTAAACCCCATAAAAATCCACGAAAGTTTTTATCTTTTTTAATAATTTTGCCGAAAATTTACATTTATGATTGAAATCTGAATCACAATTTAAAATAAGATTTTCCATAGATTTCAAAAATAATTTACCTAAATTAAAAATCGGTCCTCTGATTTTCGTTGTTCATTTTGATTTATCAAATAACATAAATATTTTATTATTCTATATATAATATATATGTATTTGTCATTTTATTTTATGATTGTAATTGTCAAAAATATTTTGTCCTATTGGCTTAAATTTGTCAAATGTTATTTGTAAAAGTTCCAGTCAAACAAAATTATCAATTCTAAAATGTCGATTGAAAGATGTACACACAACCGACTTCTGTCCTACATATCCTTCTGATCCGAATTTGTTTGTTCCTTTTAAATGGTTTAGTGACAAATGGTGTGAAAGACCAACACATACCGTATACCAATGTAAAGGGTCCATTGACGCACCACTTTCGGGATTGGCTGGAAATGTAATAAGCTATGAATATCTGAGGAATAAAAGAACTTTACATGAACTGTATATTGCGTTTTTGAATCTATGAAGATATGTTCGGAATTAAATCCATAATTGAAAATAGAATTGAGATGTAAAGATTGTATAATAGCATAGAAGAGAGAGAGTATTGAAGTAGTAACAAGTAGCTATGAAAATAAATAGTGTGTCGAATCCAGCTCCCCCGCCTATCAAAAGTTGGGTGAATAATAGCAGCTACCTGTGCTACATGATGTAAAAATTCCATGATTAGACTTTTAAGCACGTAGTTTTATAGCTTGGTTCAAACGCAGTTAGAAATGAGATTTAATTTAAAAAAATAGAGAAAAACATTAATAAAAAATAAAAAATAATGATATTAGAATTATTCCATTGTAAAAATAGCCAAATTACAGTATAATCTTTTATACCGCCTATTTAAAAAATTTATTTTGGCTTAAGAAAAATAGGTATCAGTACCAATTAAGACTAAAGATCCATTATTTTGGATCATTCTATTAGATAAGATATAGCTAATTTTCTTTCTGTTTATATTTTTTAAAGATTTGTTTGAATTATGTATAACGTAAAACGTAAAAATCTTAGATATATTAGTTTTGAAACCGGTTTTGGACAGATTAGTAGGGCCTAAGAAATAAATATAATGCAGAAATTATTAGTTTAGAAAAAAAGAAAAAAGGTAGGGAAATATGATTTGATTTATATAAATATATAAAAAATGGAATATAATCTAATAAGAAATGGACAGATTGAAGTAAAGAAAAGAAACTTGAAAAAATATAAATATATCAAGCATCATTTTAGTAAATAAATTAGAATACACAATTTAGCAATGGTCATCGTCATGCCAATTTTGCGAATGAGGAAATGGGAAGCCAGGCAAGTTACGGAGGACGACAATATGCAGGCGAAATTGTTAGCTATATAAATGATTTACAAAATTTATTATACAAAATTCATTTAAAAATGTGTTCAATAAAAAATTCATTTTTTTGTTACAACTACAAGCTGATATATAGATACAAGCTCGGAACATTGTTTATTGGTATTAGGTTAAAGTGCCAAAATATTTATAAAATGCATCATTTCTAAAAAAGAAATAATTATAAATATTTTTATCTTTTCGTCCAATTAAGTTTTAAATACACTAATTTTGCATAAATATAAGCTGTACAACCGACCGGTGGTGTTCATCCATGGGAATTCGGATGGTGCATTGGCTAATGGATCCGAAGAATGGAATCAAGGTTGGAGTGCAAGCATTGAGTATTTCCTGCAAAATGGATACAAAAGTGCGGAACTCTACGCCATCACTTACGGAGACCGAAATATGAATAACTCAATGCAAAGGTTCAGTTTAGCCGAAAAAATAATTATTTACTCACTTAGGGTGGAAACTAATAAGTTCTGGCCCTCACATATTTCGCAAGAATATTTTCTAAGAATTAAATTAAACATAATGAAGCTTCCAAATATCCGTTATTATAATCGACAGTCTATTGCCACTTTAGGGTAAAACATCTATACGGAGTGCCTGAAATTAAGCAGAGTTATAAGCAAAATACAATATGCGTTATTTTTGACATTTGTAAAATTCTCGAAAATGTACTGGGCTAACGAATTGATTCAAGTGGCCTACTGATAATAGATAAATGACTAATATTTTGGATACAAAAAGTAAATGATATGGACTGTGTGAAAATATTTTTAAGTACTTCTGGTTTATACTGCAATAGAATTTCGATCTCGATTCTTCATTCATTTTATGCTATTATATTAATTTAAATTCAAAATAGTAATCTATGAAAATTATACATTATGACACATTAAAAGGAGTATAATACACCAAAATTTAACAATTAATTTATAGAAAAATTAAAAACTTACTTTTTTTCACATTTATAGTCGTTTTCAATGGAATTCAAATGATAATTTTTATTTACAAATGCCTATTCCAGAAAAGTTAATTGTGCTACTGTACTCCGAATTCGACGATTTTTGAAAGCGGTTTTGGCCTATGCCGACAGCCCACATGTAGACATTATAGCTCACTCCATGGGTGTGACATTGGCCAGGATTGTTGTGCAAGGACACTTTTTCACCGAAAATAAAAGTAAAATAAAAATACTTAATTGTCCGAAATGAGAAAAAATGGCTATAATTATTATTATCATAATCTTGTATAAGAATAATAGGTATATCCATCAATTGATCAAGATAACACTTAAAATCAGATTAAAAGATACGAAATCATGACTGATCAATTTTCATTATAAATATTGATAAAGTGGAACCACCAAATACAAGTAGTTAAGATTCTAAATTCTTATTTGACTATGTATATAGTTGAGCTCAAACCCGCGCCGTAGTACGTATACCTACACTAACTTCATGAACTACATTATACTTTCAAATTTTCCGTGCTAACTCACGTACAAGTTTTCACGTGTTTTTAGTACGTGAGTACGTTATTCGGGTAATACCCGAAGATAACTAATAATAAATATAAAAATAAATTTCATAAATATTTTCTTGTAGTACTTCATGAAATAGGTTATGCGTTCTACTGGTTTTTTTGACGACATGCACCAACACGCATTTTTTCATGCGTTTTTAGTACGTGAGTACTTTATGCGTGTGACCTCCGATTACTTATACGTAACA